>JAOXYA010112975.1:0-22336 GCA_028565675.1 Sorex palustris | reverse complement strand
CCACCCCCACCACCACCACACACACACACACACACACACACACACACACACACACTGAGAGAAGACCCAGCCAGAACAAAGGCCAAGGAAAGGAATTTCAAAGAAGACCATCAACCACTCCCAACTGTACCCCTCTTGGGAACCAGCCAAGCAATGAACTCTTACCTAGGTAGAACCCCACATGGCATCTTCGGAAAATCCTATAAAAGTTAATATGAACAAAGGAAGTGCTAGCATACACTGCCCAAGCCCATGTGCTGCTTGTGCCCATGTGGTCAAACACATGTGGTGCCTGAGCACACGTGTCACCCATACCTCTTGAGATGTGTACCAGAGCTCTCTACCTTTGGAGAAGTCTACATTCTCTCTAGTTTGCATTACTCTCTCTCTCTCTCTTTTTCTTTCCCTCCTACCTTTTCCCCAAAATTTCCAAATAAAGTATGTTTTTACTCCACCTGAAATTCTTTTCTGTGAGAAAGTCAAGGACACAAAAGGCCCGGGTAAGGCCCGGGACTGGCTTTCCTTTCCTACCAAGAGTAATTTCTTGCTCCAGACTGAGTCCATGGCTCCCTGAGAAATTGGGTGGAGGGGATTAGCTTCCAGACTGGACAGAACAAGTTGGCATCAACTGTAGCTTGATGGCTACCTAGGGGGCTGCCAGGACTAGATGGGGCTCATAGCAAACTTGATCAGTCCTAGCCTTCCCAGCCAGTCCTGGGGTGGCAGAGGTGAATAGGGATAATGTGACCATCTCTTTCTTCTCCTCTTCACATAAGTCACCCTGGGGATAGGGGTGAGGGTGGGGTGGGGGTGGAGGGTCAGCTTGGTAGAGAAAAAAGGGCCCTTTCAACAAATAGCACAGGAGCCACAGCTCATCACGAGAATAACGTTGGATTCCTACCTGGCCATATGCAGAAACGTACTTCAGATACAAGAACTGTCTGTCTGTCCTCCCGTGGTTCATCGATTTGCTTGAGCGGGCCCAGTAATGTCTCCATTTTGAGACTTGTTGTTACTGTGCTTGGCATATTGAATACATCACGGGTAGCTTGCCAGACTTTGCTGCGCAGGCAAGATACTCTCGTTAGCTTGCCAGGCTCTCTGAGAGGGGCAGAGGAATCGAACCCGGCTTGGCTGGGCTGGCTGCGCACAAGGCAAACGCCCTACTGCTGTGCTATCGCTCCATCCTGTGAAATACAAGTACTAAAACGATTAAACCTGTAGAAGAAAATATAGTCGGAAATCCTCCCAGCTTTGCATTAGATTGAGGCTGTTTAGCACAAACAGCCAAAGAAGTAGAGAGAATGGACATTACCAAACTCGTTAAAAATCTGTGCTTTAAAGGACAGCATCAGAAGATCCAAACAGGGTTGGGGAGACGGCGCTCGGGACTAGAGTGGGGAGCCTGCTCTCGGGGCTGGAGTGGACGTTTCTCATGCCGGGGCTGTCCTCAGCAGTGCCGGTGTGGCCCAGAAATCGAACCAAACCAAAAAGGCAAGAAAACAACTGCAACCGAGAAAGAGCTTTCGCCAGTTGTGTATCAGACAAGTGCCCTGCTTCTAGAATATATAAAGAATTCTTACAATCCAATAAAGACCTCGGCAGCTCCAGCCTCAAAGGGCCCCTAGCGTGCCCTGTCCCCTGCCCTGGTCACTTCCTTCTTCCTTCCAGACACCCACTGCCCTCCCCCTGACTCTAAGAAAATATTCTGGACTTGCTCCAAGAAGAAGATGAAGCCCCCCTCCCAGCCCCCAAGGGGCCCCAGCTCCCCAAGCCCAGAAATAGCTGAGCTGCAGGGCCACTGGAGTGGGGTCTAAGTGGGCAGCTGGGCACAGGCCGGATGGCAGGGCACCGGGCTCTGGCTCAGACAGACACCACTGCCTATAGAGGCTTGAGGGTCAGGGAGAACCCGCAGGAGGAGGCCAGCGTGCTCCCCCTCCGCACCCCTGCTGTGAGACAGATCAGCGGCTCTGACATGTACACACCAGCCCCTCCACCCTTGCCCACAAGCCCACCCCCCAGGCAGGGCTGGGGCTGGGCCAGGCTCCCCCTTACCAGGGCATCCCGTGAGGCTCAGACCCTTGACATTGCAGTCAGTAGGGATGCTGGCCTTGGGGAGGGGAGAGGAGGACAAGCCCATCCCCCGGGAGCACTCCTGAGACGCTGCTGTCTCACTCCTGTGCAAAACCTTCTCAGAAGGCAGTCGCCAACTGACAGGGAAGCGAGCCAGGCCCTTATTATTCCAGGCAGCCGAGTGCACAAAGCATCTCTATTTCTCGGGCAGAAGGGAGAGGAACGTTCTGAGAGCCTTCGCCCTGCACCCCTTTGGTATACATGTTTGAGTACCTATGCCCTCTGTTCATAATTAATATGCATGTCAATGAATATTAAATACCGGTAAAGCTGATTTCCTTTCCCACTTCAAAGTGGGGTTGTTTTTTTTTTTTGCCTGATTTTAATTTTCGGGGCCATCCCCTGCAGGGCTGAGGAGCTGCTTCCGGCTGGAGGATTGATCTTCGTGGCGCTCAGAGGACCGTGTGACGCTGGGGGTCTGACCCAGGCTTCACGAGCATCGCATGTGCTCAGTTCACGAGCTCGGGCTCTGGCTGCCTCTTGGTGATTTGTGTCTGTGCATGAAGCTCTCGCCTAGCTGGGCATCGCTCAACCACCAGCTGCAGCCTGGTACCTGTTCACAGATGTAGGTACCATCTGCGGTTCTAGCTGTCGCTGTATGGTTCAGGGTCAGAGACGGGCATGGGTCTGCGGGGGTCAAAGGTTGAAGACCACTGATCTTGTGCGGCCACGGGGAGTCATCAACACCGCTGATGTGGGCCGAGAAGCCATGGCAGAGGCTGAGGAGCTCTAGCTGGGCAGAGCCACCTGCAGGAGCAGGCAAAGGGGGAAGGCTCGGGGATGAAACCCAGCCTGCACGTCCCCATCAGTGAACAGCTGGGCCAGGGAGACGGCCCAGAGCATCACACGGCAGCTCGGCACGGAGCAGCCAAGGTCTCATCCCTGCCGTCTCCTGGTCCCTATACTGATGGCTTGGCAGCCACCACCAAAACGATCCAAAAAGCATTAAGGACAGAAAGAGGGGCCGGGGCTGGAGCCCAGCGGGAGAGCACGTGCTGTGGCCTGGGTTCAATCCCCAGCACCACCTAAAGGGAGGAAAAGAGGTGGACGGACGGCAAGAAAAGCAGCAGGGGGGTGGAGCCATAGTATAGCGGAGAGGGCGTCTGCCTTGCACGCATCTGACCTGGGTTCGATTCCCAACATCTCATATGATTCCCTGAGCACCGCCAGGAATAATTCCTGAGTGCAGAGCCAGGAGTCACTCCTGAGCATCACTTGGGTGTGACCCAAAAAGCAAAAAAAAAAAAAATACTGTCATCCGTTGTTCCTTGATTTACTCGAGCAGGCGCCAGTAACATCTCTAATCCTCCCAGCCTGAGATTTTAGCAGCGTCTCCTTATTCCCCATTATTGGAGGCTCTTTTGGGGTCAGGGAAATGAGACCTGTTATCATTACTGTTTTTGGCATATTCAATACGCCACGGGGAGCTTGCCAGTCTCTCTGAGATATGTGTGTGTGTGTGTGTGTGTTTCTCTATGATTTTGTTGCCTACTGTCTGAACCCCATCAAATATGGTGTGGTAATTATGGAAAATGGGTAGAAAGCAGCCACAAAGCAGCCACACTGTCCGGAAAGTGGCCTGGAGTGTGACGGTGGTTGGGTAGTGGAGGTTGACTTCCAGGGTTGGGTCCCTTGAGGCATGGAGGGCTCTCACCCATCTCACTCTGGGGCACAATCAGCATAGGGTACTTATTTTTTAAAAAAGAAAGAAAGAAAGAAAGAAAGAAAGAAAGAAAGAAAGAAAAGCAGCAGGGTGGTCTGAGAGACTGAGCAGGTGTCGCAGGGTGGAGTGGGGGTGGGGGCAATGGGACCCAGGGAAGCTGCCAGCAGAGAGGGATAAAGAGGGGCCACTGGGTGGTGTGGCACCAGGAGGGCATCAGTACCTGGGCCGGAGAGAAGGAAGTCAGGATGGACAGGTAGGAAGATCACTCAGGGCCGGAGATAGTCCAGCAGGGAGGACTCTGGCCTTGCCCACTGCTGACCCGGGTTCGACCCCCGGCATCCCATAGGGTCCCCCGAGCACCACCAGGAGTCATCTCTGAGTGCAGAGCATGGCCGGGTGTGGCCCCCAAAACAAAACAAATTAGAAGAAGATGCGAGAGTCTGTGCATCAGGAGAGGGGTCACCGGGGAATTGGGTAGGGGAGAGAAGAGGCAGAGGACATCGGGTGGAAAGCCCAGCCAGGGTGACTTGCAGAGCCGCGACATCAAGAAGCAGTGGCCACTGGTCCAGTGCCGGCCCAGGAGAAAAGGCAGAGGCCTGTGGAACTGGAGGCAAGACACTGGGTGACACAGGATGAAGAGGACAGTGACTGGCATGGGCCCTGGAGCCTGCAAGGCCAGTGCCACTAAGTCCTGTGGGGGGACGATGTTCCAGAACCCCCCTGAGCAGCCCCCAGTTTCCCTGTGCTCTGCCAAGAGACCAGGGGGGCCGCTGAAATCCGGGTGCAGAGACAGGCATGACCAGATTTGTCGCAGAGACCCAGCGGGTGGTTTGGAGCAGTGGACGGCCGAGGAACACCCGCGGGAGGCGAGCTGGGTCTTGCTTCTCCCCTGCCAGCTCCTGGGAAGGAATGAGAAGCATTCCCCACCCCCTTCCTTCTCCTCGCTGGCCGGGGCAGGCCAGGCATGGCGCCCTGGGTCGCCTGGGCCTCCCTGCCTGATGGCTGGGCCGGGGCACATCCAGGAGCGGCTGGCCAGGCTGGCATCCAGCACGAGATGTCCCAGAGGGGGCTGCGGAACTGTCCCAGGGCTTGGTGACCGGTGGGCGGAGGATGGCGAGGCAGGAGGCTGACTGTCTGAGAGCCCTGGCCAGAGTGGTGGGCAGTGGCTGGTGGGCAGCGCGGTCCCCTGTGAGCCTGCACCATGCAGGATCCAGGGGAGGATCCCCAAGGGGCAGTACAGGAGGAGCCCCGCCCGTGGGCCCTCTGGTCTCAGTTTCTTTGTGGGGGGAGCTGGGGCTTTGGGAGGGTCCCCCAGGGCAGCTGGAACAGACGGCCGGGCTGATGCCCACCTCAGAGGGGGGTCAAGGAAGGTCCTTGGTTCCCCAGGGGCCAGCATGGGCCCTGGGCTCTAAGGAAGCTTTATTCCCTCCCCTGGTGAGTCGCCACTGCCAGGCCTGGGCAGGCAATGCTCCCACCAGCTGACCAATCCAGCAAGCAGCCCTGTGTCCCAAGCAGGCTTCCTGTCCCTCCGCCCTGCCCCCCCAGGATTCCCTGTCCATAAAAAGGCATTTGCCGTCCTTGTTCTCCCACCAGCTCTTCCACCCCACCCCCGCCTCTCTCCTTTATCCACAGGCCTTTAGTCCTGATTGCAGAATTCATCCCTCCTGATTGCCACTCCCGAGACAAACAAGCAAGTTAGACCCTGAGCCCAGAGGCCGGGGAGAGGAGCTGCGAGGGACGGATGGACCTTGCTGGCTGGTGGAGAAGGGGGCCTCGCCCCAGGTACCCTTAGAAACTGAGGCTGCAGGCAGGAACTCACTTGCCCAGAGCCACAAAAGGGTTGGCACAGGATGGCCTTGAGGGGCCGGGCTCTCCGATCAGATCACAGGATGGAAGTCTTCCTTCATCCACAAAGTCCAGGCCAGAACAGGGTCCAGGGGCAGCCGTGATCCCACCCTCCCCACCAGGCCATGTGGTGGGTGGGCTAAAGCATGGGGCAGGGCCTCCAGGGGTCTGTGGGGGACTGGCCGGTGGGCAGCAGAAGCAAGGATCTGAGTCCCACGGACTGACTTTTCCTGCAAATCTGTCTTCCTATAAATCTCCACTCACAGGGCAGGAGCCCGGGAACTCGAGGGCTGCAGAAACTGGTTTGCAATGCAGGAGGCCCAGGCTGAATCCAGCGGTACCCTCCTCCACAGCAGTGCAAGAGCAGCCCCAGGTACCTCTGGACGTGCCCCCCAAATAGGAGAAGCTGGTTCCCAGTCCTTAGAGCCTTTCCTCGGCAGCTGGATTAGTCACGGTTTTCACCTGCAGATGATCTCATCCAGAGAGGGTGATAGCACAGCAGGGAGCGGTTGCCTTGCTCGAGGCTGACCCCGATTAGCTCCCAGGTCCCCCTGAGTCCTGCCAGGAGTGATCCCTGAGCACAGAGCCAAGAACAAGTCCTGAGCACCACCAGGTTGGGTGGGGGGGACATCCAGGGAAATAAAAATAACAATAATTGAATCTGTAAACCGAAAAGGCGTTCTGATGAGGCAGCATGGGCTAGTCCAGTCAGGACATCAATGCAAATGCCCTTGGCATTTTTTTTATTGGGGGGGATGATGTTTTGGGGGTCACACCCAGCTGTGCCCAGCTGGGGGATCTTACATGTTACCAGAAGGGATTAAATAGGAGTCGGTCACATGCAAGGCAAATGCCTGACCCCTTGTAACTATCTCTGGCCTTTTCAAAATAGGGGGCTTACAGAGTGAGCACTCGTGTGCGTGTGTGTGTGTGTGTGTGTGTGTGTGTGTGTGTGTGTCTGTCTGTCTGTCTGTCTGGGGCAGCGTGGTGGGTTGCTGATCACCTAGAGATCAGGGGCCCCCAGGGCACCACCTGCAGTGTCCAGGGGCCCCCTGGTGGTGGGGATGCCCACTTTGAATGAGAGCATAGAGGTAGGTACACTGCAGGGGGCGGGGGGACAGACAGGGAGCCCAAGGGACCACCAGAGGCTCATTAGTGACCCCGGCCAAGCAGGAGGCAGAAGCAGGCGCAGGGCTGGGTTTGGTGGCCTGGAGGGGCACACCCCAAGTCCCACTTGGCCTGTGAGCAGGACAGGTCACGCTTTCTGAGGACAGGGGGGTCCTGGTGGGTGGGCATCCAGCTCGCAGGCCCAAAGGCGGGGGCGGCGGCATGGGTGGGGGGCGGTCAGGAGCGGCGAAGGGCCGGTGGCAGGAGCCGGTTCCCCTCCAGAGGCGGGGACTGGGGCCAGGGCCCCATCCAGGGAGGTCTGGGGAGGTGGCCCTCAGGCCTGGTTTGGGGAGGGAGGCCCCGCCCCTGCCCCGCCCCGCCGCACCCCTCCCTCTGAGGTGGCTGCCATCTAGCTTAGCGCTGGATCCTGGGGGGGTGTTGATAGCATCTAATTGGTTGTGGCTGATCCCACATTAACTCTCCCCGCAGAGGCTCCTCCGGGGGCGGGGGCGCCCCCCACTCCCAGGCAAGTCCCAGCCCCTACCGGCTCCAGTGCCCTTACCGTGTTTATAAGCCTCCGCCTCCAGACAGGCGCATTTGCATATAAATAACCTGCCTTTGAGGGAAGCCGCTCAGGCACCCGGTAACGACTCTGCCTCGTGCGGGGCGGCCCAGTGGGACCCTCAAGTGCAGAGAAGGAAGAAGCCCCCACCCTCTCCGGGCCCTGCTCTCCGCACCCCACCACCCCAGAGCCCCAGAGGGGGCTGGAAATACACCCCCGAGGGACCCAGCCCTGGACGAAAGGACAGGACTGGCCCAGATGGGGGGCATGTGGAGGGCTGTGCAGTCCTTCCAGGAGAAGGGGTTCTTGGGGAGGGGGGTCTTGGAGGAACAGACCAGGCAGCAGGAAATGAGGAGATGGGAGTCCTCGGACAAGAGCACCCCAAGATTCTTGTGGTTGACGTCCTCATGACCCCTTGAGCTGGCACAAAGCTCACTCTGAGTGGAAGTCTGGTTCCTCTGCTGCCCGGGGGCCCCCACCCCGTCACCCCACTCCCCCTACACTGTCCTGCCTTTCTAGGGTCCCCCAAGCACCACCAGGAGTAATTCCTGAGTGCACAGCCTGTATCTGCAGGGTCCCCCAGGGACACAGGAGGAACCCCAGTACCCAGTTCAAGCCTCGCACTGCCTCTTCTCAGCCGGCTCCATAGCAGAAGGACTCCGGGGGTGCGGAATGGAGTGCTGTGAGCCCCAAGGCCCACAAACACTGACCTCAGTCTGGGTTTGGGGTTTATAGCCCCCATCTCCCCAACCGGAAGTGGGACGTTCCCGCTGTGACCCCACGCACACCCCTTATTAGACCCGCAGCCCAGCTGGGGCTGGCAAGAGGCCCACAGACTGCACCGTGGCACCAGCATCTTCGAGGCTTGAAAGAGAAGAGCCCAAAGGTGCTGGTCTGAGGGTGATGCCGTCAAGATTCATCCACTAAGACCTGAGGCCTGAGGGAGGCACGGTAGGGAGGGCGCTCGCCTCACCTGAGGCCACCCAGAGCGGGGTCCGGTCGGCCCCCCACCCCCACCCCACACCATCATGTCCTGAGCTCCACCAGGTGGTCTGGACCCAGCAAAGTGTGATCCCAAAACCGATCACTAAAGATTGTGTGGATGGGCCCCAGGTATTGATTCTGGGGTCAAGCTTGGCTTTCGGACGTGGCTTCATGAGTTCAACCTCTGGCAAATGCCTTCCGCATCACTGGTCCTCAGCTTTCCCTTATGGTCCTCTGTGTGTGACCCCTGGCCACCTAGGATGACAGCTATGAATGCACCAGGCAGGTTCTGTTGAGAACAGAGCCCTGCCCTCTACACACACACACACACCCTGCCCTCTACACACACACACACACACACACACACACACACACACACACACACATATGCACCACACACACACCCCGGGATGTCGTAGCGAGAAAGAGGAAAGGTCCAGGTTAGACCCAGGCCGTGGTTCTAGTGTGTCCTGCTGTCCCGGTCCCCCAGAGCCTGACCCTTCTCTGCGTTGCAGAAGTCACTGGTCAGGAGTGATAGATAGCACAGCGGGGAGGGTGTTTGCCTTGCACGCGGCTGACCAGGGTTCAATCCCCAGCATCCCATAGGGTCCCCTGAGCACCACCAAGAGTAATTCCTGAGTGCAGAGCCAGGAGGAACCCCTGAACTTCACTAGGTGTGACCCAAAAATAGCAGAAAAAGAAAAGATGGTGTCTTGGGGACCAGCCCCGGGGGATCTTCCTCATCCTGGCACTCCCTGTCTGCTCCCCCTTCCTAACCTGCCCTGCCCTACCCAATCCCCCTTCTGTGACTACAGAGATACCCCGGCTGTTTGGAGGATACGCACCCACTGCCCGCCAACCTGCAAGCTCATTCCTGAGGGGAATGGAGTAGGCACTGGCAGCCCAGGGAACACCCTGGCTCCACAGGGTCCCAGAGCACTGTGAGGGTGGCCACCAAGCCCAGAGCCTGTAGAGCCCCTGGCGTACAGCCCTGGATAAACAAACACGGGCCTGTTTACTGTGGGGGGGGTGGGCAAGGAGAGAGACTGCACTGCTTTGCTGCTTCTGGAAGCCCGGATCCCTTTAAAGCTCCGAACCCTCACCCCCCCCCCCCCACCAAGGCAGTGGGGCAGCCGCTGCCCCCAGCCCAGCCTCAGGGCAGACCTTGCTGAGCTGAGACTGGGGAGCTGCAGAATCGGGGATGGGCAGGAAGGAGAGGCCCGCCCGGTTCCTCCTCAGGCAGCAGCTGGGAGCTGCCCCTCGAAATGAGAAAACCCAGAAGCACAGTTTGAATCAGGCACCGGCTTCCCAGAACTGGAAAAGGTGACCTAAGGCATCACGGGTAAAGCCTCAGACCCCAGGCCAGACCCCTGCTCCCCCAATGTGGGTGATGCCACCTCGGGCGTGGAGGGGGCCCCCGAGGGGTCATAGCCTGTGGGACAATGCAGATGCTCTCTGTTCCTTAAAGGAGGTGGACCGAACACCACGGGGTGCTGATATTTTCTTTTCCTGAAGAGACAGTTGGCTGAATATGCTTGGGGGACTCCAGAGGGGGGAGGAAGTCAGGAGGCGGGGGCAAGCATGGGGGGTCATTTCCGGAGGCGAAGGCTGCAGGTGGAAGTCCAGCCCCCCTTAGAGAAGAGCTGTCTTCTCCTCCTGCCCCCGGTGGAATCTTTTACACAAGGAAATCTCTGCCCTCGGTGGAAATGTCATTTACAGAGGGAAAAGGAGTCTCTTCCTTTTCCAGAGCTCTTATTGCCCGTGTAGACCCTCAGGGCCTATAAGCCCCACATACTCTGTCCGCCTGAGAGGTGAGTCTTGGGGGTGACCTACTTTGGTCCCCTTCAGTAGCCAATGGAGACAGCCTGTGCCGCTCTTGCCCACTGTTTAGACCGCCCTGGCAGATAGGAGCAGGGAGGAGGGGGGTGCTGGGGAGGGGGGCAGAAAGGATGTGGGGGAGGCACTTGCCTTGCATTCTGCTGACCCAGGTTCTACCTCTGGCACCCCATGTGGACCCTCAGGAGTCCCCTGAGTGCAGAGCCAGGAGTAACCCCTGAGCATCACCAGGCGTGGCCCCAATTCAGGGGCTGGAGCGATAGCACAGCAGGTAGGGCGTTTTCTGTGCATGTGGCCGACCCGGGTTCAATTCCCAGCATCCCATATGGTCCCCCGAGCACCACCAGGAGTAATTCCTGAGTGCATGAGCCAGGAGTAGACCCTGTGCATCACCGGGTGTGACCCCCCGCAAGAAAAAACAAGGAGCTCCCGGAGCTACTGGGGTCCCGCTGCAGCGGCTTCTGCGCCATCTCTGTCCCACGCTCACCCCCCACCCCCACTCCCCTGGCAGAGGCCCACCCACATGCTCCCTCACTCCCAGGGACAGGCGTCAGGCTCTTTCTTCCCCTTGAAATTTGTGTTTCAGCCTCGGAGTCCCCAGGGCCGGCAGGAAATGCCCACGGGCGCCACTGACAAGGACTGAGCCCGTGGGAGCAGGTCACACCTCTGAGCAGGCACAGGGCTGGGGGGCACCTGGGGAGCCCGTGATGGAGGCGGGGCTGGCAGGGAGGCAGGGGAGAGGCTCCTTTGTGTCACAGGAAGCAAGTGAGCTTGGAAAATTCTCTGTGTGGGGTTGCCGCTGGACTCCGGGGGTAGCCCCAGCCCACACAGGGCCTGTGTCCAGGTGCGGCTGACCTTGGCCGCGTCCGTGCTCCACAGCGTCACGGCCCAGGGAGTTGAGGGGGAGGGCACCCTGCTCAGGCTCAGGCTGGGCAGCGAGTCTCCAGACCCTCAGTGGAGAAGGGACGTGGGTCTTTGCTCTGAGGCCGCTGTCACCTCTTAGCCTTTCGTCCTGGCCTTTGGGCCTCGGGTTTCTGCAACGGGGGAGGCGGGGTCTTCCTTCCGGGTTCTCAGCAGCCTCTTCACGAGAAGGATCCATCCTCCTGGATGTATTTACTGGGGGGACCGGCCACCTCCAGGGATGCTGTGGGGGGGCCACTTCTTGAGGATGCTGGGGCGGGGGAGAGGGGATGGGGCATGGCCTGCAGCAGAGCAGGGCAAGTGCCTCTCCCCTGCACCAGCTCCTGGGCCCAAGCTTCTTTCTAGGGGTCTCCCCCTCCCGGGAGCCCAGAGCAGCCACAGGCCCTGGAAGAGCATCAGCAGCACAGCTCCGGGCCCTCATGTGAGTCCTGGCGGGGACCAGTGCCTCAGAACTGGGGCTCCTCTTCCTGGAGGGTAACCGAGGTCACCTGGCCAGGAGCCTCTGCAGGGAACTGCCAGAGGTCACACCCACGGCCCCGCCTCTGCCATTGGGAGGAGGGGCCTGGCGGCCACCTGGGAGAAAACAGTGCTCTGAGCCTCTGGCAATCCCCTCAGGACCCCCCTTTTCCTCACAGGGGCCGCAATCAGCGCATACACAGAGGAGAGGGTCCCCCTGGCTACCCCCGCCCCTTGGCGCCCCCAAGGCTGGCAGGCGTGACATGGGGACTTGACCCAGGCATCACCCTAGGACAGGCCTGGCTGAGCCGCAGGGACGTAGCACAGGTTTAATTTTGAGGATAATTCTGCTATTTCTGTGCCTCTCACCCTGGGTTCCCCCAAGCTCCCCGGGATAGCATGCTGGGTCTGCAGTGGAAACGGCCTCCCCAGGAAGGAGCCAGGAAGACCCTGCCCACCTGCTGGGCGCCTGGCACCCCTCCCCCCCAGTACAGGACCTGTTCCTCCCCCCTCCAGACTCACCCCTGCATCTGCAGGGGGCTTCCTGCAGCAATTGAGCTGCCAGTGTGAGCCCCCCCCCCCTTCCCCCAGCGAGATGGCAAAGCCTCCCAGCTAAAAGGACCTGGAGTGGCAGTGACTCCTCCCTCTGTGGCCCTCCCTCGGGCACTGACACAGGGCAGAGGTCTAGAGGAGTGCAGGGAGGGGTGGTCCAAGACCTGGGGTAGTCCCGGCTCGCTTGGGCAAGGCTGGTGCCCAGCACGGCCAGCAGCTGAGAGGGGAGGCTGAAAGGAGGGGTCGCACTCCCCATAGTTCCACACCCCTTATTGGGGTCCTCTCTCTAGTCAGAAGGGGGGAGCCCGGAGGAGGGAGGGGAAGCTAAGGGTGGGATTGCGCGGGTAAGGGGTGGGGAGAGCGATGACAGACTGAGGTAGGAGGCGGGGTAATAGCCCCCTGGGACCACCGGGGCAGCTAAGGGGGCGCTGGGGGATGATGGAACGATGGAATGGCAGCTCAGGAGGAATTGAGACGAAGACAAAGGATTCACTGCAGAGCGAGCTGATGGAGCACCGGGCACGCTGGCGCGAATGGCGGGTGCGGGTGGCGAGCACGGGTGATTTAGCACCTGGGAAGGCGGGCCAGGCAGGCCGGGGGCCCAGGGACCCGCTGAGCCCCCAAAGCCATCCATCCCCGTGATCGGGTGGGTGTGCGCACTGCCGAGAGCTGATTTCACCAGCCACGTTCAGACAAATTCCAGGCCGGCGCTTCTCCGGGAAAAGGAAGTGTGGTTCAGAGAGAACATAATGAATTGGCTGAAATAAATAGCTAATTTGTTCCAGAGAGAGTCAGAAGCTCAGCGAGTGCAGATCTCCCGCTGCTGGGGGCCAGGACGGCCCAGAGGGCTGCTGCGTCAGTGGGCACACGTGCCAATGTCCCGGGGCCTGGGGACACCAGGGAGAGGACAAGGACAAGGCGAGGTCCACAGAAGCCATGGCACGTGGGGGCACCTGGCCCAGGCTGGAATCTGGAATCTCAAGTGACCCTCGAGGTCCCGTGGTCTCCATCACAGGACATGAACCGAATGTGACCAAGGATCTTCGGGGCCCAGCAGAGACCCAGTGACCACCGAGCTGAGCTCAAGGGGGTGGGGGGCAGCCGGCTGTTTACCCTGGCCTCCTCTGAATGCTGTTCATGGATAGATGTGGGTGAAACCAGTGGTCATCCACCAGGGGAGTGGAGGGGTGCGGCCCAGGGCTCGCACCTGTGACGTGGCGCTGGACACAGCAGGTGTGGGGGTGGCCAAGGTTTGAGCCTGATGAAGAGGCTCGGGGGGCTCCCTCCTGGCTCCAGGGCTCAGAAACAGAGAGGGAGAGGCCAGGCCACCTCACATCTGATCCAAACCCCCAGGACCGCTCAACCTCCCCTTGCTCACACAGCCCACCCCGTGGTCATGGCCACGAGCGGGTGACCCCAGCTCGGGACAGAGGACGCGCCGATGTGTCACAGACACTTGGTCACTCTGAGTTCACAGGTTTCTCTGGGCCTCGAGGGGCCAATAGATTCTTCTTTCCGGTGTCTGGCCGGTGCTCCGAGGTTGAAGGCCAGAGCGCCCAAGTAGCAGGGGAGTGCAGGTCTGTGGAGCCAGGCACCCTGTTCTCTCTGGAGAGGGGCGGCCTGGCCTGACCTCCCTGTTTGCTGGGACCCAGAAAGACCCTGGGGTGCACGGCCAGCTCAGCGCAGGAGCCGGAGGTTGGAGAAACTGCAGGGGTGACCCCTCCCACCCCACCCAGGTTCCTTCTCCGCACATTGGGGGCCTCCAAGCACCAGGCCAGCCTCAGTGCCCTTCCCCGGGGAGGCCTCAGGAGTGGGCCCAGACATCCTGGCTGCATCTTTCCGGAAGCGGCTCCCCCACCACACACACACACACACACACACACACACACACACACACACACACTTCTGAAGCTGCCCCAGCAAACCAGCGTCATGGAATCTGCCCTGCAGGGTTTCCAAGGGACTTCGTGGGTCTGTGCCACGAAGTCTGGGGGACAGAGACTGGACACGCCTTTCTGTGATGCCCCAGAAGCCTGGAGGGAGAATTCAGCATGGACCGAGGGCTGCAGGCCACTGACTCTGACCTCAGCCCCACCCTCAGGAACAAACAAAATGACCGGAGCCACGAGGCGCTGACCCTACCCATCCCATGCAGTGCTGAAACAGGGCGGGAGGCTGAGCGCGGGGGATGGGGGGTAAGCTCAGGACCCCCAGCCCCCCTCTTTTACAGCTGCACCTCCAGCGCATTAACCTACTGTTGCCTGGGCTGTGCGGTGCTAATGGGCTGGGGAGGACACAGGGTCTCCCTCTCTGCCGGGAAGGGGCCCCAACTCACTGTCAGCCCAGCATCAGCACAGGTATGGGGCCAGGCCCCGGGCTCCCAGACAGGCACTGGCCCCACATATCCTGCCTGCAGGGAAGACCCTCGGCTGCCCCCGGAGGGAAGCCCTGTGGGTGAGCTCGTCCTGCTCTCTGCAGCTCTACAGTGCTCCCATGCCGGAGAGCTTCGAGCCAACTTTTCATTCCAGCCGTCCTGCTTCCATGTTGGATCTGGTGCTTGGAAGCTGTGAGGAGCAGAACCAAGACTCTGCTGGGGGGGGGGGGAGTGCACAGCGTGGCTCCAGGCCTGAGTCCCCACCCCCATCCCGGTCTGTATGGTGCTGCCGGGCCTAATCCTGTTGCCTCATTCCGGGCCAGCGATTCCTTGCGTTTCTCAAGCCTGCCCTCAGGAAGGGGATCTAGCTGGTCTTGGGAACTGAGACCTGCTGGCCAGCCTTTGTTTAGTGCTGATGGGATGCTGGAGTGGGTAGTTGGGGGCAACATGGGCAGCTGTAGGCTGACAGACAATCAGGACGTAGCTGACTCGGCCAATCAACTCTCCAAGGATGGGAGGGACCAAGGTCGTGGGGGCTGAGATATGAGAAGCGGCAAGGGAGAAGGCAAGCGACCTGTGGTTGGGGGAGTTGGAGACTGAGGCTAGACCGGGGGCAGGTGTCCCTGAGAGCCCCCTGGCTCTCCCTACCTCCTGCTTTTCTCTCTGAGCCCCAAGGCACAGCTCCAGATGCGGGGTGCTGGCGTGAGCATCCTTCCCATGTCCTGTCCAGGCTCTGTCCAGGCTGAGGTGGGGATGGGAAATCATCCTCAGCACAGCCACAAGAGGATCATAGTGAGGATCCAGCCCAGGCGCTTACGGAGATGGGAGAGTCCAGAGAAATGCATCAGCAGGTGAGATCCACTCCCGAGAACTGCATCAGCAGGTAGGATCCCGCCCCGAGAACTGCATCTGATGCAGATGGGATCCCGGAAACCCAAACTCCCACAGGAGCCACAGGGTCCATGCCCAAGAGCAAGCCGAGTTTCTATTCAAAGGCTGACCAGAACCCTTGTCCTGTCTCTCTTCTGATGGCTGGAAGGGGAAGGTGGGGGAGGGGGTCAGCCTTCTGCAAGTCAGGGCTCCAAGCAGGCTGGGCAAGACGCACCCAGAGGACGGGAGAGTCTGCAAATCTTCCCAGAACCACCCTCCCAAGCTGGGTGACGGTTCAGAGGCATGTGAAGGCCCTGGACACCAGCCCCCATTCCAGGTGGGCATGCTGAGCCCAAGCAGTGACCTGGCCCAGTAGCACTGACCAGAATGACCAGGACTGACCCTGGCCCAGTAGCACTGACCAGGGTGGGCAGGACTGACCCTGGCCCCATACACAGACTGGAGTGACCGGTAGCGACCCTGTCCTCACACACTGGCCAACGTGGCCAGGACTGACCCTGGCCCATTAGCACTGACCAGGATAGTCAAGACTGACCCTGGCCCCTCCAAAAGAAAATAAACAGCACAAGCACTTCCCTAAGCACAGTGGCCCAGGGTACCTCGAATGGACCGTCACAGAGGCTGCAGCTGGCCTGACAGAGCAGAGCTGAGGCTCTCGTGTCAGCTGGGTTGGGACATTTGAGTGACTTCAGTGCCTTCCTTCCCCACCGGACCCCGAGGCCACCTCTCCTGGCCCTCCTCGCAGCTCAGCACAGGGCCTATCCCCCAAAGTCCTTGCTCCGGGGTCAGACGTCAGAACAACACTCCCTCCTTCCATGGGTTGCCGTCTGGCAAATTCTACCCTCCGAGAGGAACTTTTCAAAAATTCTCACTTCTTCTCAACAGTTATCTTAGCAACAGTCATGAAGTGAAAGAAATAATAATAGCAGCCAGAAAAGAAACACGCCCAGTGAAGACATCCCTTTCTTGACCTATGTCATCATACCAATAACACAGTAGATAAGCCTCTAGCAATTAGTAAGTGAATTTTAGTTAAGTCACAATATTTGCAAATTGCATCAGTTAGGCACCAAAATGGCATCAATTGCACCAGCAATAATGTACTCTAGCTTGGATTTATTCTTTAGTTTTGAAACAATGAACCGTGCGTACTTATGAAATTTCTTATCTTTGAATGTAAAGGTATTGAAGTAAAACCATTTTTACAAGTGAACTAAAATTCACAGCCACCAGGCAAGAACATTGCCCCTCACAGTTCTCTACTGCCTTTATTTTCAGGGTTCTGGCTGCACCTGGCAGCCCCAAAGGGGGCCACACAGGTTCTGTGTTCAGGGGTCAATGCTGGTGGTGCGTGGGGACTGTGGGATGCCGGGGGTTACACTCTGGCTTCCCACACGTGAGCCACGCTTTGCAGACACTCATGGCAGGGCCCCCTCTCTGGCCGGCTCATGGTTTTCAATTTTATTCTTTGTTTGTTTCCTTTTATGGGTTTTGGGTCACACCCGGCAATGCTCAGGGCTTACTCCTGGCTCTGCATTCAAGGACCATTCCTGACTGTGCTCGGGGATCAAACCCAGGTCAGCTGCATGCAGGGCGAGTGCCCTCCCTGCGGTACGATGGCTCCTGCCCTTGGTTTTCTATTTTGAAGCTTGTTTGCGGCGCCTGAGAGATCAGAGCTAAACCAGCAGCTGAATTTGTGCTTTGCAGGCAGGGGGCCGCCTCGGGCAGAGGTGGGGACTGAGTCCCAGGGCCTGTCCAGCTGCTTAGAAGGCCTGGTCGCCAGCCCTGGGCCCCTTCTGGCCATGGGTGCTGGCGTCCGAAACACCACGTACGTGTCTTTATCAGCACTTGGTCCAGTGGACAGTCCAGGAATGCGACACACAGTCAGACAGAGCTGAGAGGACGGGAGACAGGCTCTCTCCGAGCAGACACCATTGACTTCGCATGTGTGCTGGTGGAAAGGGATAAGGGCAAGACCACGGGGGCAGCAACCAGCCAAATCAGAACCTGCTCCCCCTTCTCAGGGCGTCCTTCATTGCCGGAAAACCCAGGAAATCCCAGCGCTGGGGAGCCACGAAGAGCGGGAATCAACGGTGCTGTCTGCGCCCCGTGTTCTTCTGTGGAAAGCTAATCCCCGTGGGATGGTGTTAGGAGGGGGCAGTCACGGGGTGGCCTCGTGAAGGAGATTAGTGCCCTTGGACAGACCCCAGGGAGGTCCCGGGTGATGGATTAGGTAATAATGGGATTGCTGTGTGTACGACAGCAGCACGAGTCTCACGGCGTGAACAATGGGGCACAGGGCCACTGGCAGATAACTCAGCACGCTGTGTGTGCATGTGCGTGTGGGCAAGAGGGCAATCCGGAGGCTGTGTGTGTGTGTGTGTGTGTGTGTGTGTGTGTGTGTGTGTGTGTGTGTGTGTATGCAGGGGTTGCAGATCTTCCCTGGACTATTTTTAGCTTTGCAGCTCTTCCGAAGTCTCAAATGCTTTCCAAGGACAGCGTTCTCTCTCTCTCTCTCTCTCTCTCTCTCTCTCTCTCTCTCTCTCTCTCTCTCTCTGCCTTGCCCGATGCTTCTCAGCAACCCTCTTCCTTTCCCGCGCCTGCTGGGACATAGAGCGGGTCTGCTCAGCCCTGCTCCCATTTATAGGTGTGGACGATGAGGCACACCACTTGCCTCTTCTCCCACCCAGCTCACAGAACCTCCCAGGTCCACGCACGATGCCCACGCTGACCCTCTCCAGAGGTCATGCCTCCACTGCCTTCCCATGAGATTATTGTGAAGCCTCAAAACCCAGCGTGGGATGATGGGTCTGGGTCATAGTTCAGCAGGGAAGCTGCTTGCCCTGTGCATGGTCAACCTGGGTTCGGTCCCCACTTGGTCTCCCAAGCCCCACTACTCAGGGTGACCTCTGAGCACAGACAGAGCCGGGAGGCAGCCCTGAGCACCACCATGTGTGTATGGCCACAAAAAATAAAAGCCAACAAAATACGCCAGCATGACTCTTTCCTCTCCAAGTCCCCTCATTTGTGGCATATTCCTAGGATCTAGCCACCCCTCCTTCATCCCCGGCACAGGAAGGACCCTTTGTCTGCACCATATTCTGGTCCTCTCCCGCCCTCTGTTTGTAACTGTTCTCCCTACAGGGCAGGGAGCATGCAGAGGTTGTGCGACACCCCCTTCCGCCCCCACCGCTCCAGCACCCTGCTCTGTGCTGGCTCAGAGTGTCTGAAGAGCAGCTGACACGGGGCTGGAGAAGACCCCCATGTAACGTGGCTCACTTCCATCTGTCAAAGCAGCTTTTTTGCATCCTGGAAGTGGGATGAAGGGGGATAAAGGGAGCTCCATCCTCTCCTTCCCCTCCTTCCCGGGCTCCAGGATGCAGAGGGGGCAGCTGATTCCCTCCCCTGACACAGGAAAGAATAGCTTCCTATTGAAGCGGGGGGCTAGGGGTCAGGAGGGTTTGACCACAGCATGGGACCTAGTTTAGGACAGAGTCTCCTGCCCCCGTGCCTGGCTGTCCTCACCGGGGCCCCTTGGAGCGGGGCGGGTTGGGTTTTCCTCCCTGCCCTAGTAGAGCCCCAGCAGCCAAAGACCTCCAGAACCAGCCACAGCCATGTTGAGACCACTCTCCACATGTCTTGACAAGCCTCATGCATGAAGGAACTGGCAGAGGAACACAGGGATGCGGGTCCCGGAGCTGAGATATCCAAGCCTGCTCAGATCAGAACTGGGCCTTCTCTACCCAGATCCCCCATCTTCCAGTAGGTAGACATTACACCCACCAGCTGCTGCCGGCGCCAAGTGGTTCCCATCAATGACCAAGACCCAGAGACTAAAACCCAGCTCCCGGAAGTGCGCGGCCGCATTCACAGCTGCACAACATCTTATCTCATTTCCATTTTGGAGAACCCAGCAGGCTACCAAAAGTATCCTGCCCTCACGGCAGAGTCTGGCAAACTTCCCGTGACATACTCAATATGCCAAATACCAGTGACAATGATAGGTCTCATTTTCCTAGCCCTGAATGAGCATTGAATATGGGTCTTTTAAAATCTCAGTGCTAGGAAGAAGGAGATGTTACTGCTGCTGCTCCAGGCAATCCACGAACAACAGGATGATCGTGATCGTGATCGTGACCCTAACAACACCAGTTAAACTCCTAGCCATATTATCTAGTTTTACTATATATTTTTTATGGGTCTGTTCTGGGGCTACACCAGCAGTGCCCAGGGCTTTATCCCAACTCTCTCTCTCCCCAGCGACCACTCCTGGCAAGCTCAGGTGTCCATAGGGGTTCCAGAGATTGGCCAAGTAAAAGGCAAGAGCCCTACCCACTGTACCTGATCGTCAACCCAGGAATTGACATACTTATGTCACTGTGAATTTTTTTTATAGAGCTGCCCTAACTATTGGTGAAAAGAAGGAACAAAGTCGAGTACATCTATACTCGAGCTGGATGATTCCTCTCCTTTGTCATCTTAGAAAACAATCTGGTATATTGAGACTTTTTCCCAGATTCATGCTTTTGTTTGAGGTGTTTTTTTCCCACCCACCATCTTTTCTTTCCTCACTTTTCAGGTTTGAGACTGTTACAGAGGAAAGATCAAAATCAAAAATGAAGAGAGATAGGGATCAAAGATGAAGAAAGATAAAGATCAAAGATGACCTCTATCCTCCCTCTGTTTTGACCTTTCACAAGATTTTTCTCCAATAGTTCTCTTATACATCTGTTCCTCAAAAAATCAAAACTGATTTATTTAGGCTACCAGGTAACTGAATGATTAAAACACTTTCTTGAACATTATGGACTGCCCACACATTTAAAATAGTCATGAAATTTCTCAAGAATTCACTGGGCAGGTGCCATTATCTTTCATACCTTAGAACCTTTTCAAAATGGAATTCATGGGCTCATGAACTTACTGCCCTTTCTGTTCTTCAGCACCCCACATCCTCTCTTTCTTTCTGAAAATTTTTCTGTCTTGTTTGCCATAAGTCTTTAACAGTGTCAAAATGAACTTTGCAGATGTGTTCAGTCCCAATATCGCCACTCAGAAATGTACAATTACTTTCTCTTTTAGGGTAACTTAGAGCACACACCACATTAGAATGCTTGAAATTGACTAGCAGTATATGCGAACATTTGACACAAGATGGAAAAAAATTAAATATCTATAAGTCAATTTCAAGACAGCTTTTGAACTCCTGAAAGAATTTGACATCTAAGCATAATACCAAACATATTCCTTCACATTGCCATCCCAAACTGAGAAGAAAAGAATTTTGAGGAAATTAAGTTACTCCTGCTGCCCTTTCTTGGGGCTTTCAAGGATGATGCTAATGCAATCTTAGCCTCTGCAGAGCCACTTGGGAGCAGGCAAAGATACTCGAGTTTCTTAAAGGGACATTGAATGAGGATTAAACTGAATTACTAGGGATACTTAACTCTTTCATCAGTGGGACCTCATATTCATCTCACTACAGAAAAATTCCACTAACTTTACACTGAGGCACAGTTACCATAGTTTAAATTAGGTAGGGGAGCAGAAAACTTACACAATGACTTTTTTTAATGCTTTAATTAGGTGTCATCTCACTTTGAAAACAATTTTGTAAAATTATTATTCTTGATAGTTGTGTTTTTAAATGTTGTATCTAATATCTTATAGATAGATGATAGATAGAATCAGGATTATTCTCCATTTTTCTCAGCACCACCACTTCATCTAGAAACTTATTCCCTACTTTGCTTTGCATGAGTTATTTTTACCTTTAAATCTTTTTAGGTCACTATGAGTCATGTAATGTCTTTATCATCACTACCACCTTTCAAATTCAATTTATTCTATCGATTCAGTGAAATCTCCACCACTTCCTATAAGTGTTCCCCTCCAGTTCTACGCAATGCAACAAAAATTGTTCTTCTTGACTAAGAAATATTAATTAACTACTGGATATTTAGTTGTTAGTTGCTCCTTTTCATCCAGAGAATATTTTCTCCTTAAGCTGAAGGCTCATTATTTATGAAGAACCCTATAATATCTTCTTTTACCTTGTTAGAAAATATTCTGAAAAACTGCTGGCATGTTAGGTAGGTCCAATTAATATTTGTAAGTTTACTATATGGTTTATGAGACTTGTATTCAACAAAAATTTTGGACATTATCATCTAAGTACAACAAAACAACACAAACTTTTTCTATAATATTAAGACTTATTTTAGGTGTAGATAGTGCAGCAAGTTGAGTGTTATCCTTGCAGGCTGTTGACCCGCATTCAATCCTTAGCGCCCCATATAATCCCCCAACCCTCACCAGGAGTGATTCCTGAGCTCAAAGCCAGGAGCAGGCCCTGAGAATATCTAGATATGTCCCAAAAATATGTATTTTACCGGGCTCAATGGGACTGGGAGCCTCTGCTCATTTCCCCCAGTTTCAGGTGACCCAGGGATCACACCCATAAGCCACCTCCTGCTGGCGCCAGATAATCTCGTCCTTACCCAACATTCAGATGACACTTTTTTTTCTCCCAGAAGGGAGCATAACATAAAGCCTGCCATAGCCATGCCACAAGACTATGCACCAGGCTGTTTCACTTGAGGCATCCCAGAAGGAGGAGGGTGAGAGCTCTCCCCAACCCAAGGGACCCAGCCCCAGCAACCCCCAGAACCCAACTGCTGCCAGGCTCAAGGCTGCTCCCCACAAGCTCAGGCAGAGCCTCATATATGCAAGAACATATTCTCGGACCGTGCAGCCGTATTTGTGGCTGCACGGCACATCATAAGGCACTCCCTACCCATTCTCCATAAGTACCACACCATATTTGATATTTGATGGGTTTCAGATAGTAGGCAACAAATCATAGAGGGAAATATATATGCATATATACATATTTTCATACACAGAGACATATAACCTTTAACAACATGTTAGTAATATCCTAAAGAATGTCTTAATGGCCCCTGCCAAAATAGAACAATCTTCACACTGTTTCCTATATGAATACTTTTTT
>JAOXYA010112969.1:0-10618 GCA_028565675.1 Sorex palustris | reverse complement strand
CATGATTTTCTTCCCAGCACCCCCCCCCCCACACACACACAAACACACACACACACACACACACACACACACACACTTGCGGTCGGATCTAGTGAAGGAAGCAGATCTCAGTGCCTGTGGCAGGTTTGCCTCGGACTGAATCCCATTCTCCCCTTTCGGGTTTTAACACACAGGAGTGGATGCTTTTGACCTGGCGTAGGGCGTGCCCCAGGGATCTGTGGGTGTTTTCCAGACCCAGCCGTGTGGCTGGCTTGCAGAGAACCCAGGGGTGCCAGGAGGGTGCCCCAGTCGAATCAGTTGGTTGGACCCATGCTCTAGTAACAAACGATTTACTCCAAATATTTGATTTCTAGTCCTAATACGACCTGTCGTATCTATCTTTGGCTTGACAGTGCTCAGGAAGACTCCTAGCTTTGTGCTCAGGGATCCCTTCTGGTGCATTGGGGGACCAGATGGGGTGCTGGGGATTGAACCCGGGTTGGCCATATGCAAGGCAAATGTGCTCCCCACTCTCCTCTCGCTCTTACCGCCTGCAGTATCTACTCTTGATGGTCCGTCTTTCCCCTTCCAGTCTCTCGCTCTGCTCGGGCCCTGGCTCTCACGTATATGGGACTCATGCTTCTGCGATCCGGAACTTGCACCTGTAATTTGGGCCGCTTGTAGGCCCGAGACATGCTTTGAGTCGCCCTGGATAGATCCGGGCACCACAGGGCCCCCAGCTCTGCTGAGAGCGAGCCCCGCCCAAACACAGCAATAATTTGGTACATGGTGCAGTTACTGCCTTGCCTGGACATTTCTCCACATTGCTAGCCAGCACTGTGACACGTTCAGAAACAACTGGGTGTGCTCAGAGTAAACCTTTTGTAACTGGGACTCGGTGTTTTCTGTGGGGAAGGCCGGACTTGGAGTGTCAGAATTAGGATTCTGGCTCTGCCCGTCGCTAGCTTGGTGACTGTTGAATTACCGAATCATGTTTCCATTGCTCCCGCGTAAAAATGAGGATTATTCATAGTGTGAGATTATGCGAATTTATCAGGGCAAAGTGCTGATACTGTGATACAAAGTGCTGATACTGTTTTAATTACAAAAAGTTTGTCTTTTATTTATTCTGTATTTTAAGACAACCTTTTAGTGAGACCGTGGTTCGTCCCCGAGAAGGGAATTCAGAACTCTCTTGCTTTCAGTGAGGAGAGCGCCCTCTGGTGGACACGGTGCACCCTCCCCACCCCACAACGCCATCCAAGAAGCAACTCCTTACAACGTTTTTAGTAGAACTCTTCCTGAAATGGGGCTTGCAAATCAGGCTGTTTTCAGGGGATGGTGCCAGGGCAGACTTCTCCGGGTGTTCTGCCAGTCAGGGGCGCCCTTTCCTCCAGCTTCTCTCTGTAGGTTGACAGAGCTCTTGTTTATCAAAGCTCAGATACATGTGCACGTATATAGCAGACACACACGCATGCACACATCCAGACACACACACACATGGACACACACATGCAGACATACACAGACACACGTGCAGAGACACACACACAGACACATGCAAGCATAGGTCTACGCATGCAGACAGACACACACGCAGACAAACACAGACACACGGCAGACACACTTGCATGCACACACACATACTGACACATGCACACACACACATAGACACACATGCAGACACACACAGACACAGCAGACAAACATGCATGCACACATGCACACATAGAGACACACATGCAGACTATACAGATACACACACATAGACACACATGCAGTCATACACAGACAAATACACATGCAGACATACGCAGACACACAGACACACATGCGTGCACACATACAGACGTGCATACAGGCACATGCACACACAGATACACACAAGCAGTCATACACAGATACACACATGCAGATGTACACAGACACTCATACATGCACACATACAGTGCTACGCACACACAGACACCTGAAACTCTGCTCTCTTTATAGCCCGGGTGGGGATTTCTCTGGTGGAAACGGTATGGGAGGGAAGAAGACTGGTGGGCAAGGCAGGGCTGGCTCGCTGCGGGGGTCTCGTGGTGATTTTGAAGACAGACCCCATCCCTGCCATCCTGCTGGGCCTTACCAAGCATTTGGGCGCAGAGCCCCTTTTCAGTCGGGACTTGAGCTGGTGTGGGCGTTGCTTCACCCTGTGCCATCTCTGGTCTAGATGAACCTCTAAGCCATCACCAAGGGGGTGGGGGACACACTTGTGTGGTTTGGGGTTCAGTTTATTGCTTCATATCGTCTGAAGCCCCATTGGGAAGTGTGGCTTGTGGGCCCTCTGCTCCTGGAGGGTGAAGCTCTCTTTCTGGGGTGCCGGGGACCCCGAGGAAGAAAGAATCTCACTGGACGGAAGTCAGGGCCAGAGTTTTCTCCATACCCCCCCCCCCGGCCCATCCTGGAGTGTCCGACTCGCATTAATCTCTTGATAGTTAATGGATCGAATGTCTCCACTCAGCCTCGGGCTTGGGGCAAGCTCCTGGGAAAAGCTTGAGATGTTTTCTTGTTCTCCTTGTGGGCCGGCTGCCACAGGCTCGCCCTCAGCAAGTGGCCAGCCCTGCAAGTGCCCCCTGTTCTGCTGACCCAGGAGCCTCGAGGACGGTCACTCCGCCCCGTGGACCAGTGCTCGTGGCACTGGTGGGTCCCGGGTGATGTCCTCAGCCCAGGTGTGACCATACCTCCCCCTCCCACCCCACACAGCCAGGATCGATTTCTTTTTCCTTTCTGGAATCCTAAATTCATTCCCCCGGCTGGCCCCTCACAGTTGCCATCCGCCAGGGACAGCTGCTGTGCAGGGCTGAGATGGGAAGCCCGCGCCGGGCGAGTCAGCAGAATTCTCTCTCCAGAGCAAAGCCAGGAAACTAGAGTCTCCCCGAGCGTCTCCTCACGCGGTGCCGGACGCCAGAAGCACGCAGGCAGGAAAAGAGAAACGCGCCCTGTTGGAGGGGGCGGCATTCATCGTTGCCACGTGGTTTTGGAGAGAAACCTTGATGCATTATAGGAAATGTTCATCTTCCAAGCCACGAGAAAAGCAGCAAAAACAAAAATGATACAAAACAAAACAAAACGCCCGGTGTGCTGATGCCATGCGTCCACGTTTGCTCCTCTGCATCTTCTGTGTCCAGCCCAAGCGTGGCCCAGTTTGGGAAAGCAGTCCCGTGGCTCCTGTCACTCAGGCCTTTCCTGCCCCCAAACCATCTCTTCCCCCGCCACCCCCCACCGTCGTTTTGGCTTAGCTGTTCTTGTTGGGAAAGGAAGACGAACTCAGGGCGACAAGGAGCAGAAAACAATCCCAGTTCCAGAGTCAGTGCAACGGCGCACCAGAGCTACCGGCCTCCGAGTCTTCTAGAAACACTCAGCCTAGCTGCTGCTGGGGCCTTCTTGGAACAGCATCCGCAAGAGAGCTTTCTAGCGGCATGGATCCTTACCGGTACTGTTTTGTTGTTTTGTTTGGGGGCCATGCCCGGCAATGCTCAGAACTTTTTCCTGGCTCTGCACTTAAGAAACCACTTCTGGTGATGCTTGGGGACTCTGTGGGATGCCAGGGATCGAACCTGGGTTGGCCACGTGCACCTTCTCCTCTGTGCTGTTGCTCCAGCCTCGTGGTATTCTCTACCCACAATCTTTGCGGATCGACCAGTGGCGATCGGGCCCCATTCCCACCCGTGCTGGAGGGGTGGGCTCCTTTTGGACTCTTCGTGGTGGTGTCCTGTGGTTCCCAGGCAGTGCTTGCGCGTAGACTCACGTGCCGGCACCCTGTACCCCCCGGATCTTTCGCAGAGCTGGGATTCCAGGCTGGACGAGAATCTGCCTCCCAGGTGCTCAGCGCATCTCCGGAGAGGCGATTGAATCCTTCTCCCTGCTCCGTTTCTGCTGTCTTTCTCTGCCTCCCGCACAAGGGCCCTCCTCCTGGAAACCCACTTCTCCTGCCTGGGGTGCATCTCAGACGTTTGCGCGACCTTCTCTGTCTGTTAGTTTTTGGTGCCACGTCTGCGTGGCTCAGGGATCACTCGTGGCGGTGCCCAGGGGACCAGCTGGGATGCTGGGAACCGAACCTGGGTCCGCTGCGTGCAAGGCAAACGCCCTCCCCGCCGTGCTGTCGCTCCAGCCCCACTGGATGTAGTGCTGTAAGATCACTCTTGCCCTCCTCAGGAGGCTTCTCCTCCCTCCCCTCTGCACACATTCCTCACTGGCTTGCTCAGAGCCTCTTGCCCGGATTAGGTTCCTGACCTGCCAGGCCCTTTCCCCTGGATTAGCGTCTCCCGGGAGCCGGGAACTTCCCCTCTGGTTCTTCCCTTTCGGCACCATCTGGAAACGCTGCTTTGCACCTGCTCTTGGCCCTGCACAGACGTGGTGAACCAGTAGGTGAACGAACCGTAGAAAACCAAGAAGGAGGAAAAAAAAAATCTCCCAGTTTCTCCTCCAGACGCCATCATTATTGAGAGGTTACAGGGACACTTTAAAAAAAGGTTTTTTGTTTGTTTGTTTGTTTTTCCAAAATGAATTGACTTTAGGCATCGGCTTCTGGAAATCTTGGAAGTTCTCAGGCTCAATAAAACACAGGGACCGGAGCGATAGTCCAGCGGGGAGGGCGTTTGCCTCACACTCAGCTGACCCGGGTTTAATCCCCGGCATCCCATATGGTCCCCCAAGCACCACTTTGGACCCAAGTTTCGGATCTCCAATTGCAGAGAGACCAAGTTTACACATGATCATGCCAGCGCAAAGGAACTTTATTGCTAGCTCGAGCTAGGGTCCAAGTCTCATCCGACACGTTGGAGTCTTGACAAGAACCCCGACTCCAAATCACAAGCGGTTTATAGAGGGTTCAGTTAAGAAGCGGTGTATATGCTGATCTGTTTTTAGCTTCGGTCCTATTACAACAGTGGTCAGCAATTATGAATGGTTAGTAGCAGTTTCTAAGGAGGGCACAGAACCAACTTCCCAGTTCCTTCACTCAGCTGGGAGTTCACCGGAAGCTGCAAGTCCTGCTGTGGGGAAACAGAAACTGAGGCCTCGCTGAGACGTAAAGTTCGCTGCAGCCTGTCACAGCATCAGTTTCGCCCTCACACCGCCAGTAGTGATTCCTGAGTGCAGAACCAGGAGTAGCCCCTGAGCACCGCTGGGTGTGACCCAAAAAGGCAAACAAAAAAGAGACCCTTAAACCCCACAGGTCGGGGTGGAGAGACAGTACAAAGCCCAGTCTCCAGCCTTGACCTCCACCTGGGCCTGCATAATGCCCCCAGATGTGTGTGAACACCAGTGCCCCAAATGATGGTGATGATTTGCATGCCACATCTGGAAGTGCTCAGGGCTGACTCCGAGCTCTGTGCTCATGGGTGTCTCTGGGCCTGGGTTGACCACATGCAAAGTGAACAACTTCCCTGCTGTACTCTCTCTTCGGCCCCAAATGCCCCAAGTTAGAAGTGTGATTTTTTTGTTTATCTGTTGTTTGGGGGTCACACCCAGTAGTGCTCAGGGCTGACTCCTGGTGGGGCTCAGGGCATCATATGCAGCCCCGAGGATTGGACTCCGGTCGGTCCCATGCAAGGCGAGTGCCCTCCGCCCCTCTCGGAGAGTCTGGCCCTCCCCGTCGAACCATCTCTCCAGCTCCAGAGATGTGCAGGTTTTCTGCCACCTTTCCCGGTCCGACTGAGAAGTCCTAAGATGCCACATGCTGTGGCTGGCTCTGCTCATCTGATGTGTCTTTTCTGTGAGTCCTGGTGAGGCTGATCTTTTTTCCACATTTGATGAGTGATTGGGTGTTTTTCCATAAGCCACACCAAGTGCCCCCACTGTCCCCTGGACGCCCACGGAAGGGGCCCTTTTGGAACGGAGATGAGAGGGGTGGGAAAATCACTCCTGGGGGCGTGATACTGCCATCACGTGCTTGGCCTCCATCCCCCAGCACTGCCAGGAGCGACCGCTGAGCACCCAGCTCAGACCTTTCCCAAACAAATAAAAAGTACATTTATGGGCTGGAGTGATAGCACAGTGGGTGGGCCGTTTGCTTTGCACATGGTCGATGCAGCCGACCCTGGCGACCCAGGTTCGAGTCCTCCGCCCCTCTCGGAGAGTCTGGCGAGCTACTGAGAGTATCTCATCCGCACGGCAAAGCCTGGCAAGCTCCCCGTGACATATTCCACATGCCAAACACAGTAACAACAAGTCTCACGATGGAGACGTTACTGGGCTCGCTCGAGCAAATCGATGAACAACGGGAGGACAGTGCTCCAGTGCTCCATGGTACCTCTGGTAAGGTGCCTGCCTTGCATGCAGCCCACCCTGGTTAAACCCCCGGCACTTCCTACGGTCCCCCGAGAACAGCCAGGAGAGGTCCTTGTCAAGCACAGAGCCATGGGTAAGCCCCTAAACCAAAAGAAAAGACAGAGAACTTTCCCACAGAGGCCAGCAGCAAAGGGGAAGATGAAGAGCTGCTTTTCTTCACTCTTGGGACCTGATGTAGCTTCACATCCTGGCATTTGGGCTGGGCCAAAAACGACCTGCAAATCACTTGACACAGGCCGTGGTTTGCAGACCACCCAGGAAAACTAACCAGTAAAAAGGTACAATAAGCTGTCTGCTGACCAGTGAAAACAAGTGCGTGAGTCAGAGTTTCCATTCCGTGCTGGGGTGAAAGTGTCCCTCTTGTCTGCAGATAACAAAGCAGTTTGGAGGTGGGGGAGTTGCTGCTATTGCCGGCCAGGGAAGTACGTTCAGGAGCGCGAAGGTAACTCCGCATGGCCGCGCCAGTTCCCTCTTCTCCGTGTTGAGCGGCCCTTCTGCCGCCTGGCGCTGCCTTGGAAGCCCGAGCTTCCGGCAGGGTTGTCCCCACACAAGTGTGCCCGCGTCCAGGAAGCTGGTGCTGTTGAGCAGCACCGTCCTGGCTGCTTTGGGTGGAAGGAAGAGGGTTTCTGGACAAGAAGACGACCCAGAAGAAGCCACAAGTCTGTGGTTTGGGTTTTAGCCTATTGTTAATGTGCTAATGGACATTTACCCACCCCCTGTCCCTCCTCCACCCCCCCTTCCTGGAAGGTGCGCACCCCACACTGAGCTACATCCTCATCCTCTGCACCCTTATTTATTGCTTTTTTGGGGTCACACCCAGCAATGCTCGGGGGCTACTCCTGGCTCATGCACTCAGGAATCACTCCTGGCGGTGCTCGGGGGACCCTATGGGATGCTGGGTGTCGAACCCGGGTCGGCCGCGTGCAAGGCAAACGCCCTCCCCATTGTACTGTCGCTCCGGCCCCTTTACACCCTTTAAAAGCCCATGGAGTGCTCATTCTTTTTGCTGGTGCAAGTGCTCAGGGAGCATGGAGTGTTCTAGTATGCCCATCTTCTCTACCTGGAAGAGCAGAGGGGTCCTGGGCCCTTTGCCGCCGCTCAGGCCACTGGCTCACTGTGTGGGCAGGTGACAGGTCAGCCGGTGGGACGGAGGGGCGGAGGAGGCTGGCGCTCCTGCGAAATGAGTCCAGTTGGCGCCTGAGACAGAGCCCAGGGGAGAAATGTGTGGTCCTCCGGGGAAGCCACACCCCACACTGATCCAGCTCTGGGGCTCCTGGACGTGGTTTCCAGACTGGAGATGGGTCAAGTGTGGTCAAGGCGCGGGGGAGGGGGCGGGGGTCTGTCTGCTCCTCACCTCCAGGAGGACCCCTGGGAGGTTCCTTCCACCCCGGGTGTGGGATAAAGGCTCGTGTGAAGGTGAGCAGAAACAGCGTCGGGGTTTAATACATTGCAGGCTTTTGGAAGCTGCCTTTTTAAAAATCTTAATTTCATGATTTTTTTTTTTTTTTTTTTTTTTTTTTTTTTGCTGACCTTGTTGGACGGCTAATACAGTTTCTGGGAAATAAGAGAAACCGGCGGCTGGTTGGCAGGGCTGAGGGGAGTCTGCGTCCCCCGCCCTCGGGCTGCCTGGAGGCCCGTCTGCTGGCCCACGCCGCCCACATCTGGTTCCCATCAGACAGGGCTGCGTGACACCTGGCGAGGCCCAGCACAGCCGAGTCGGGCCGGCCCCCAGACCAGACGGCGGAGGCTGCGCGGGCCAGATGGTGGGGGCCGCGCTCCGAGCAGACAGCGGAGCGGCCCCCGGACCAGATGGTGGACGCCCAGTGCCGCTTCCCGAAAACCCGTGGCCCGGATGTCTGGCGCGGCCTCCTGCCAGCACCTCTCCTCCGTCGAAGTTTCCCGAATTCGGGCACGGAGCTTAGAGCTCATTGCCTTTCCTGCCACTGGTTCCTGTTTTCCTTTTTCCGCTTGTGCCTCTTTCGGGTCACGTCCATGGTGCTCAGGGGTTCGGGTCCTCCTGCTGCAGGAGTGGCTCCTGGTGGTGCTTGGGGGACCATGTGGGTGCCGGGGATCCAACCCGCAAATGCCCTCCCTGCTGTGCTCTATTACTCCGGCCCCCGCTTTTTCTTATTTTTTCTAAGGAGGGCAGGAAAATCTGGATGCGTTAGTCTGTCAAATCAGATCGTCCGGGAACCCACGATCTGTGTCGATTCTGTGACTTTGTAATGGGAGGTTGATTAAAATTAGTCCACGATAAACCTTCTATGAAATGGGAAAGGAAAATCTTTTTTTGGTTCTGTTTTGTTTTCCTTCTTTTCTTCAGAGATTTCTCAGGGCACAGCAGGTTCGGGTGCTTGCCTTGAGCAAGTTGTACCCCAGTGCTTGGTCCTGACATCCCACAGGGTCCCTCGAGCCCTGCCAGGAGTGATCCCTGAGCATGGCCCAGAGTGAGTTGCAAAAGCTGCTGATGTGCTCAAAAACAACGTTGTTTTTCTTTTGGGGGGGGAGTCCCACCCAGCGTTGCACATGGGTTACTCCTGACTCTGCACTCAGGAATCACCCCTGGCAGTGCTCAGGGGACCATACGGGACACTGGGAGTCGAACCTGTGTCAGCCGTGTGCAAGGCAAACGCCCTCCCTGCTGTCGCTGTCACTCTAGCCCGCAGCCTATTTATTTTTAATTTACCAATTTCTCTGTCCCCTTCCTCTCCTGGCTGGGGGCTCAGGGCTCGCGTGCTGCTCGTGAGCTGGGCTGGAGAAGCCACAAGGCCAGTAGAGCCACGGGGACCCACGTGGCAAAGCCTTTCCACGTCGCCTCTGCCTCGGAGATGCTGGGTGACGGGGTGGGGACCAGGGGTGCTGGCGGCAGCCGCGCCTTCTCTTCTCTGCCGTTTTCAGGTTGGTCTGGTGGTGTCGTTGACAGCCACGGGGCGTTCCCGGTTTCCTCCTCTCTAAAATGAGGGCACTGGCCTCAGCCTCCCGAGTGCCCTGGGGTCTGCGAGCAGAAGCCACGGCCAGTGCACAGACTGCTAGACGTCCCTGAAAGCGGCAGCCTTAACCCCTGCCGCCTCCCGGAGTGTCATCTTTTTTCCAGTTAACACCTTTTGGGGAGTCGTGTCTTGACGTGAAAACCTTGTCGAGAGGGGTTTGGGGCTCACCCCGTGGTGCTTGGAGCTGCTCCTGCCAGGACTCGGGGTCCGGGGGGAGCTGGGAACGGCTCCAGCCCCCGACCTGCAAAGCATGTGCTCAGCCCTCCCAGTGTGCCGTCTTCTTGGCCCGGGTTTAGCTTTAGGGACTGCCGAGGAGCTAGTTTCCATGTGTTCCCTCCCTCATTTTTCATGTTGTATATATTTTGGGGTCTGGGGCTATACCCGGTGGTGCTCAAGAGTTCCTCCTAGTTCTGTGCTCAGGGGTCACACCTGGCAGGGCTGGGGCATACATACCTGGGGCCCCAGGGGTCTAGCCCAGGTGACTGTGTGTATGGCAAGTGCCCTCCCTCCGTACGGTCTTTCTGGCCCCTTTCTCCTCTTGTCGACACCATGCGTTGTTTTGCTTTTGCTCCTGCTGGGGCTCGCTGTCTGCGGGTCTCCTTAGCTTCACCCGCTGCTTCTTCCTGTTCCAGGATCCCTTGCACAATTCCGCCCGTTACTTCTCCCGTCTCCTGGGGTTCTTGGGAATTCTGTGGGTCTCCAGACTGTTGGACACTGTCCAGTAATTTTCCAAATCAGGGTGTGAGGCGGGTTGGGAAGACCACAGAAGGGGTCCCCTGGTATTCATGGGCCCCCCACCCCCACCCCGTGCCCCCATAGCGGACTCCCCCTGCAGCCCATGCCATCCCATCCAAGCACAGTGACGTTCCTCAGAGTGGCCCCAAGAAGTTTCTGGAATTCTTCCCTTCGGGACAGGCATCTCTGCCCCTCTCTCTGTCCCTGTTCAGTCACTGGCTCGTGCTGCTGTCCGGCTGAGGAGGCAGAGCAGGCAGCAGGGGGTGCTTTCTTTGCTGCGACGGGCTGAGGGGGAAGGGCGGGGGGAGGGGCGGCGGTGCAGGGTCCCTGGCTCCCTGCATCCATAGGCTCGCCCCTCTGGCTCGCTGGCAGAACCACGTTTGTTCAGTGGCTTAGTTGGTCGGTTTCTGGATCAACGTGGCGGATGCTCGGGGTTTACTCCTGGCTCTGTGCTCAGGGGCATTTCTGATGGGACTCATGGGGCTGGAGGCGGGGGGAGCCAGTGGGGGTGCCAGTAACGTCTCCATTTGTCCCTGTCCCGTGCTAGTGTAGCCCAATGGCATCTGTTCGCTCTGGGAACA
>JAOXYA010112963.1:0-10618 GCA_028565675.1 Sorex palustris | reverse complement strand
CACATTCAATATTTTGACACCAGACCCACCATTATTATTTGAGAGCCTGTTTTTTTTCTTGAGGGTTCATTTTGTTGTTGTTTTTTTAATTTAATTTTATTTTTGTAAAGTTGTTCACAATAATTTATTACATCTAATATTCCAACACCAATCTCAACACCATTATACCTTCCCACCACCATATTTCAAATGCTTCCACCCCAATCCCCAAACCCTGCCCCCGAAGTAGGACATAAATAATTTATTTTGTATTGCTTATTATGAATAATATGCAAAAAATGATTCAGAAAAGTTTCCTTACCTACCCACTGTACTACTGCTCTAGCCCCAAAATAAATCTTTTATTCGGTACTTTCTGAGGTATCAGAATAAAGCAAGAGGAGATGGATGTAAGAAAGGGGTTAGTTTAAGAAATCTTAATTAACATTGACATAGGTGGCTGGGGGAATGTGCTAGTTTTTCTTTAGGTTGACACCTAAGGGATACATTTTCATTTCTAAATTAGATTCCTTGTATTTGTACATATATTCAGAATGCTAGGTTTTGTAAAATGGCATGCTTCTGAGAGGAACTTACTTATCTGGATGTTCAGTGTTTTGGACAGTGATTCTGAAAATATATTGTGACTCACAAGTAGTAAGTAGGATCCCATTATAGAGGAACATGAAAAAAATTGAGCCTACTTTCAGGCAAAGTAATGCATTAGGGCAGAAATGAATAAGCTCTCACACACACACAAAATGCTAAGGAAAAGGTTAGTGTGGGTGGACAAGGAGATGAAACATCAAAGTGTAAAACAAAAAGATGTCTGGCAAAATTTTATGAAAAGAATAAATGAATTTAAATTTAGCTTTAAAAACTCATTAAAATGCAAGACTGTCAATGAAAAGTATTCAAGAGTATCTTTTAGTTTTATGGAGAAAAAATGAAAGTACATTGTCTTCTACTATGTGGCTGAGAAATAGCAAACTGTACAGATGTGGGAGTTAGATAGACCAGAGAACACAAGTTAATGTCATTTAGGAAGAAAAGTGAGTATTTGATGACAAGATAAAATTGGATATAAGAGGGAGAAATTTTGGTTATGACTCTTTTGACATTACCAAATTCATATTATGCTTATCGCTAGACCCACATTGGCCCTGACCCTATGGGAGAGATGGATCTGTTTTATGAATGGCAGGTTGGACCACCAATCAGCTTATGTAAAGCATGAATCAACTCAAGATCTGCATTTGTCTAATTTTTTTCTACTACCGTTATCACTTATAATGGTTTGGCTAAGGATCACACTAAATTTAATTTTGCTGGACCAATTTCTTGTGGGCAAATGGAAAACTGTATTGGGGGGGGGTGTTTGGGGAGCCGAGTAAATAGAAAGCTCCTCTTCCATTCTCTGTCTTGAGGTCTGAACCATCTCAGGGCCATGTAGGAAAGCAAATGAGGACCTATTTGTCACTCTCATTACTGATAGAGCCTGAAGAATGTGATTTATATATGCACAAGTGTGTCTTCTAAACTCACGTCTCAGAATGAGACATTTTCCCCACTAGCAGTGCCAGACTAGAATAAGCTTCCTTGTCCCTGCTTACTTTCCTCCCCATCTCTCTGGCTGCAGCAGAGTCCATGTGCTGGCAGAAAACACACCCCCTAGGAGGAGAGAGAACAGAAGGGCTCTGCTTCAGAAACCCCATTCTTCCTCCTCTTGTGGTCAGATTAAAAATCTCTTTCTTTACGAATGTGGAGAAGAACTGGAGGAGACCAGGTGCAGAGCTTCTTAAATGTAGAACGAAATATCAAGGGCTAGGGGTGGAATGGATGGGTAGAGAAAATTTTCATTAAAAATAATTAATAAAATATGCTAAGTTGCCATTTAAAGGGAAAAATTTTAGAAGCCATAGGGCTACTTAAGTAATAGTAGTGGAGAGGTCATTCTTAATTGGCTGTTGCTGGAGGGCACATCCTAGGGCTCCCGTGATGTGAATCCTCCACCAAGGTCACTTAAAGGCATGAGCAGGACATGACTGAACATGGATCAGGGGAAAGGTTTACATTAGCATCTACCGTTCCATGCATCTAGGGTGTTTCCAGACTACTGATGCAGTACATGTAAATTCACCAGTAGCATAGATGAATAGTAAAGTTCATACAAATAGTGCAATAGTAAAAATGAGATAAATAGTAAAATCATTGGGCTGGAGCAATAGCACAGTGGGTAGGGCGTTTGCCTTGCACACAGCCAACATGGCTGACCCAAGTTCGATTCCTCCGCCCCTCTCGGAGAGCACGGCAAGCTACCGAGAGTATCTCACTCACGCGGCAAAGCCTGGAAAGCTCCCCATGACATATTCGATATGCCAAACACAGTAACAAGTGTCACAATGGAGATGTTACTGGAACCGCTCGAGCAAATCGATGAATAACGGGAGGACAGTGACAGTGACTCCGGTGTTAGAGACCCCTGAGAACAGAGAACAGAGCTGACTGGTGCCTCGTCCACAGAGCAAAGGGTTCACACATGTGCATCCGGCTCAGTGGTCTCTAGAACATTCTCACAGGTGGGGAACACTTACCAGAGTCTAATCTTACGGCACTTGTGGCAGCCCCAGAGGGATCAGCTTAGCAGCCAGAGGGAAGCCGAGATGGTTGGTGCGAGGACAAAGCCCCAGCAGGGCGTTGGCAGGTGGGTTTGAAGCAACAACCATACACAGTGCATTCACAGTGGCCTGGGAGCTGCTAGAATGTTCTGGAAGTCTTCAAGTCTTCCCTTCTGGGGATCTCCTTCCTCTCTCTCGCTCCTCTGGAAGCTTTCCTGGTCTTAGTTCACCATCTCCACTGGTCATTGGCAACTAGAATGGGGCACGGTCCTGGTGGGTCTATTAAAGGATTTTTCTTCCTTTGGTCTGTTGTCTTTTTACAGTGCACAACCTTAGAGAACTGAACTCAGTAGGTCTGCCCCAGCCTGTCAAGTCCCCAGCACCCCGGACAGCCCCGTGATCCATAGCACAAGAGCCAATTTCTGGCTACACCATAGCCAGTTATGTGTGAAAGTATCATTAAAGGGGGTCCAACCCCTGGTGGGCACCACAACTGAAAAATGTGCAGGAAGACCTTGGCCAGGAAGTGCAACCCCCAACGAGTCTATGTGTGTGCAGCACAGCACCCCCTGGTGAGCACGGCAGCCATCACTGTGTGCCTTACTACAAGGCAAAGCCTGGTGGGCATTTGTGCAGACCTCAGTGAGCACCGGCCATAGCTGAGTGTGTGAGCACCACAACCGGATGTGTGGCGCCTGGCAAGCAGCTAAAAGTGTGTGAGCATCACTGCCAGGTATGTGTGTGCCAACGGCAGCGCCACCACCACCAACTCAAACATGAACCAAGTAGAGAGAACACAATAGAAACCTGAATTCTGCCCTGGTCCTAGGCTCTGCCCTGGCCCCAAGCTCTGTTTGGGGACATGCTAGCTGGACAAAAGGGCACAAAGCCATCCTCATTTACGCATCTCTGTGTGTTTGCTGGGTCCACGGTGGGAGGCGGCTCTCTTGGCGGACACCAAGGGGCAGTGGCTGGAACTCAGTGATGTGAGAACTAGAGATCCCATCTGCCAGGTATTAGGAAGCAAGACTCTCCCTCTGGACACAGTAAACCTGACCCGTTCTTGGGCAGTGTGGAATGTGGGGTTCTCCTCATAAAAAGGGGGCGTTGGTACTTTCTGCTAGCAGAGGCAGTGGCAGGGTAAGAATGCGATTAGAGAAAGGAAGAGGATGATTCTATCTGGACTCTAAGCTGGTGCCGCGGGCCACGGCAGGTGCATCCCATGTATGGGGGAGTCAACACAAAACAGGACACAAACCCAGGACACAGAATTCCACGGGAAAGACAGAGTGGTTTTCGAGTCGCAGGCACAGTGGAAATGCAGTTCTGGGAGAGACGTGAATGCAGTTCCTGAAAGCTCGTCGTTCCTCTCACACCCCACACCGTCTTCCGAGGAACAGCCCCGCCTCCCCCAGTGTGTTCAGAGACATGTAAGAGGGGGTCAAGAGCTGCAGAAAGACTCCGGGGGGAGGCCAGGAAGTGGGGGTGCAGAGCCTGCACCTCCCAGAGCCCCTGCGTGACTTCAGTCCACTGTCTGCCCCCAGCATCCGGATATTCTAGGGAGAGAGGGGGACCTGGTCACGGCCGGCAGGGCCCCCTCGCTTGGGGTGGAGGGAGTGGGATCTTGGAAGCAAGCATGGAGAGCTGCCTTCTGGGAAGGGAGGGGAGGCTGGGTCTGCCTGCTGGCCGAGAGGCTGGGGGTGGCCTCCCCATTTCGCTGTGGGAGCTGCTGTCAGGGACTGCCAGCTCCGTGCCATCTGCAGTGTCCCCCTGGCTGTTCCATCTCAGACAAGCAGCCCGGGCAGGGCTGCTGTGGAGGCCTCACCCGTCACCAGCCAGAGGGACCCTCCTTCCTGCAAACTTGATGGATGACGAGAGTGGGGGTAGTGGGGGAGGGGCAGGGTTGGGCAGGCAGGGCTGGGTCTGTCTCTTAAGGACCACTGTAGCACTGTAGCACTGTCCTCCCATTGTTCATCGATTTGCTCAAGCAGGCCCAGTAATGTCTCCATTGTGAGACTTTGTTGTTACTATGTTTGGCATATTGAATATGTCACAGGTAGCTTGCCAGGCTCTGTAGTGCAGGCGGGATACTCTCGATAACTTGCCGGGCTCTCCAAGAGGGGCGGAAGAATCGAACTCGGGTCGGCTTGGTCGGTCGCATGCAAGGCAAAGTTCGCTGTGCTATGGCTCCAGCCAGGACCAGGTTAACAAAATGCGGGACACGAAGCGGGCACATGTTCCCCTGATAACCACAGGCTTCTGCTTCCCCATTCCTTGGTCCAAAGAACCGGGGGTTACTGGGCTCTGGGAGAGCCAGAGATGTGTCCCCCATCAGAGTCCAGGGGCAGGAAAGGCACAGACCTGATACAGGGGGAGCAGCACGGCTGGCCCAGCAGGTGCCCCCTCGGTGGGCAGAGGCCAAAGGGGGCCACAGACTCCCGCAGGCCTTAGGGGGGAGGTTGTGGGCCGCAGGGGGAGGAAGGGGTACGTCCTGACATGCAACTGTGGGAGCCAGACGGGGGCCTCCAGGGAGGCGGGAACTCAGTGCAGGGTCTGCCAGGAAGGGCAGGTGGTGTCCACAGACACAGACAGGTGGGGAAATAGTGTCAGAGCTGTCACTGCCAGCCTGGCGGAAACAGGAGAGGAGGCGCTCGCGTTGCAAAGTGAACCTGTCAGATGCTGACCTCTACACCCCATGCTGGCCACTCCCCACCGCACACTGACCACTCTCCACTCCCCACTGACCATTCTTCACTCCCCACTGGCCACTCCCTACCCTACACTAACCACTCCACACTGACCATTCCCCAGCCCACACTGTGCACTCTTCACTTCACACTGACCATTCTCCAGCCCACACCGTCCACTTTCCATCCCCCACACTGACCACTCCCCAGTCACAGTGTTCACTCTCCACTGACCACTCCCCAGCCCCCACTGACTACTTCCCACCCCACACTGACCACTCTCCAGCCCCCACACTGTCCTCTCCCTGCTCCCTACTGTCCACTCTCCACTCCCCACTGACCACTCTCTACCTTCTCCAAGGGCACAGAGCCCCTTGATAGGGCAGAGGAGGCCAGCATGGACATGTGCCCCCACGGGCGCTGCATTCTGTCTGAACTGCAACTCGGGTTGAACGGTTTCTGGGTGGTAACGTGGTGACTAACCTCAGTAACTTCAAGTATTCCAGGGTGAAGGATATGAAGTGGCACTCGGGTGCCCGCCCACGCCCTGCCCGCTGGCAGAGAGAATGGCAGAGCGGAGCTGGGCTGGCCCTTCCCTCCAGAGCTGGAACTCGATGGAGGCTCTGGTTTCAGAGCGGGGTCCCCTGCTGTGTGACCTGGCATGGAATGCCGATGTCTCCGATCCTTCAATCCCTCCAAAAAATGGGGGCATTACTGAGGGCGGGGTGGCAGAGGGATCGGGCTCCCAGGCAGTACCCCCAACCCCACACCCACACCAGGGCTCACTGTCCCATCCCTGCTCTTGCTGGGACGCTCTTTGAGGTTCAGACCTGCAACCAGATAACTCTTTCGTCTGAAACCCACCCCAGCCTCTTCCTGCAGCCCCAAATCAATGGCTTCTCCAGAGCTCCTGAACCTTGGTGAACCTTGGTGGCTATAATAGTGACCACGACAAACCAACATATCCTGCAGTGGGTACAGCTGGCAGGAGAAAGACAGGAGAAAGAGGGTCCACAGTCGGTCCAGGGGACCCTGGCTGTCCTCTCCACACGTTTGTCCCCCCCAAAGCGACTCCCCACCTGGAGAAACACTTAGAGATGGACACGGTCTTGGGTGGGGACCTTATGGGTCTTTGAGACTAAGGAGGTGTGGTCTGCGGACTTGGCTTGGGGGTAGTGAGTCACGTGGACGGAGCAGCACACGTGGCCTCTAGGGGGAGTCCAGGTGAAGCTCATTCAGGGAGGAGCGGACAGCACTTGAGCTGCTTCTGTCTCAGCCTACAACACAGGTGAGGTGGCCAGGTGAGGGGACCGTGGGGTGGAGCCGCCTACTGCGCAGGTGAGAGGTCGACTCTTCCTCCTCCGCCGCCCCCCTCCACGCCTGCCCAGCTTCATCCCATCCCACCTGCAGAAACCCCAGCTTTCCTCACCCGACACGTCTATGCTCTCAGCCTCCAGCTAATTCTACTCCCTGAGTCAATCTCTGATCCCCCACCCTCCACCTTCTCGCTGCTGACACGGGCCCCCTCACCTCTCCCATGCACAAATGCATGATCCACAATCTCCAGGTCAGTCTCTCACTGCCCTGGAAACACCAGCCAACCTCCCCCACCCCCGCCTCTGCAGCCCCTCTGGTTGTACCCCCTTTCCACTCAAGTTTCTACCACAGGACCTTTGCTCTTGCTCTGCCCTTGGCCGCCACGCATCTTTCCCTTGCTGGCTCCTTCGGCACAAACACTGTCTCCTGGAAGAGCTATTTCCACGGCCCTTCGTCCCGCCCCCAGCACTCTACCCAGCCCCGTTTTGTTCCACAGTGTCTTGATTGTGCTGATGTGGTGTCTGCTTCCTGTGATCCATTTGCTCCCAGTGAAGAGATTGCTGCTTCTCTGAGTTTCCACCCGTGTGCCCCCACGTGATGTGGACACCCACATTGGCATAAAGCAATAGATGGGTTCATTCCACACGGCCAAGCAGACCTTCTGTACCCACTGGTCTGTATTTAATCCCATTTAACCCCCCGCCTGCAAGGGTTGTTTCTGATTAGCAGGGAGGGTCAGAGAGCAGGAGGTGACAGTAAGTAAGAAGTGACTCCAGCTCAGGCTTCACTGCCCCCAGCACTCCTCCCTGCATCCCATCCACATGCAAATAACATGCAAATCACCCTCCCTGCAAATCACCCGACCATGCAAATCATATGCAAATAACCCAGCCGTGTCCTGAGTTCCCCGGGGCCCTTGGGAATAGTCACCGCGAGATCAGGGGAAGGAAGGAGGCTCCCGGGGCTCCCCGACTCTCCGAGAAAGGGTGTGTGTGTGTGTGGGTGCTCCAGCTGCAGGAACTGCCCAGGAGGGGCAAGGGCAGACTGAGGCCATCATTTGCAGACCCGTATCAGAACTTGGGTGCTGGCAGAAAGGCCCCCTCTGTGAGCACCATCTGGTTCTCCTTCCCAACTCCCCTGCCCCAGGGGCTTCCTTCAGGGAAGTCACCCCTCCCTACCCTGGAGGTCCTGGCCACCTCTCCTGACAAGGGTGGCTTCAAGGGTGGATATGTGATCTAAGCTAGCCCAGTGAGCAATGCTTCTAGAGCATTGCACTTACTGCAGAATGAATCAGTGAATGAATGCCAGGGAACTCTGCCCCCACTGGAAAAATTGGAAACGAGGTGTTCTTTCTTCTCCAAGAAAATTGGGGAAGTTCCTGATGAACACTTGTCACCACTTGGTGTCAGCCTGCTGGAAAATGAAGCCAGCACAGGGCACAGCAGGGATAAGAGAGGGAGAAAGAGTCCAGAGGCCATCTCTTTGGCACCTGAATCCACCCCTGCCTGAAATCCTTGGACTTGTCACTGATCGGAAACAATCAACTCCTTCCAGCCTGTATATGTGGCATTTTAACAGTGATCTTGGAGGAAGAAGTAGAATCCGTGGCTATTTACTGAATCCCGGCTCTGCCAAGTGCCGTCCTAAGCACACCACTGGGTGCTTTATTCCCGTGTTCCCCATCATATCCTAGAGGCAAGAGTCATCATGTGTCCCTGTGACAAATGAGGAAACGGCCCTCCAAGAGGTGGAGCACTGCCCCCGTCAGGCAGCTGACAGCCACCCAGATGGACAGCACGCTGGAGGCCCTGAGTCCGAGCTTCGGTGGCCTCCAGGGCCCTCACAATGCTGGGAAGCTCAGGCTTGCTCACCAGAAGCCAGGAGCCTGCGGAGTCCTCCCCGAGCCCCCTCCTCCCTTGCATATTCAAGAGCCCGTGCTCGGCCGTCACCCAGCCGTCTCTGCTCTGGAGGCCCCTGGGACTGTCACAGAAAATGAAACCCACATGTTTCAGAAGCAGTAACACTTGTCAAAATGATGGCAGGGGAACGGGAGCGGTGCGGGAGCCCCGGGAGGGGATTGTGGGGTGAGAAAGGAGCTCACGGCCCAGTGCTCCAGACGGTGGGAGGGGGGGACTGCGAGGCAAGACTCAGGTCAAACCCAGTGAAAATGATGGGGAGGGAGAAGCTTCGTGTTTGTGGCTGCTGTACGTGGGCACGTGTGTGTATGCCTTTGTGTGTGCTTGTGTGTGTGTGTGTGTGTGTGTGTGTGTGTGTGTGCGCGTGCCCAGGTCTCTCTTCATGACTCGGTCTCCCTCCTAATGTGTCGCTCCACTTGTCTCTCTGGCTCGTTCTGTCTCGCTGTTCTCCCGATCTCCTGTCGTCTGAGTGTCTCTTTCTCCATCTCTCGCTCCATGTCACGTCTCTCCCCCTCGGCGCGCTGAGGAGCTTGCTCTGCTCTGCCCCCTGCAGTGTCCTCACCCTGCCACCCCGGCCAGCGCCTCTCTTCACCCTCACAGTGATGCCACTGGCTGAGAGCACTTAGTGATTTTTCCCAGCCAGGAGATCTGAAGACCTGAAGAGTCTGTGGGACTCGAACCAGAGCCTGTGGCCCGACCCCCACAGTATTGTCCACTGCCTCATTAAAATTGTATCATCAGGCTTCTGAAGCCTTCCAGCACTGAGAAGTGGAGAGAGTGTTGTTTTTTTCGCTCTTTCTTTCTTTCTTTCTTTTTTTTGGAGGGGGGGTCACACTGGTGATGTTCAGGGGTTACTCCTGGCTCTGCACTCAGGAATTACTCCTGGTGGTGCTCGGGGGACCATGTGGGATGCTGGGAATCGAACCCGGGCCAGCCACATGCAAGGCAAACACCCTACCTGCTGTACTATTGCTCCAGCCCCATGGAGGGGAGTCTTGTAAGTGCCCCTGAAGGCCTGTGGGGAGGGTGGCCAAGGGCTGCAGTGAGTCAGTGTGTGTATGGGGGCCGGAGGGGTACTCAAACCCAGAACCCTGAACTTCCAGTGCTAGAACAGGGACAAGGGCTAGAGCGATAGTAGGTCCTTGCCTTGCACACAGCTGACGTGGGTTGGATCCTGGCACCCCCATGTGGTCCCCAAAGCCTCGCCAGGAGTGATCCCTGATCACTGAGCGAGGAAGAAGCCCTGAGCACAGCCGGGTGTGGTCTCAACAATACAAAACAAAATGCGAAATGGGCCTGTGGGTTAAACCTGAGAGACAGGTGGCATGCCTGCCTGAGGTATACGAGCACCTTGGAGGGAAGAGGGGAGGCTTTGGTCCTCACCCCCTGAGGCTATCTTGGATACTCCCCAGTGCCCACAAAATGACAGTGCAACCAAAGGAACGAATACACAAAGCAACAATGGAAGAATTCAACGTGCAAATGAAGGAATATGCAAGAATATGGAGGAAGGAATAAAGATGAATTAGCAAATGGACAAATACACGCTGAAATGAACATGGGTGCAAGTAACTGAGTGAACGAATGCCAACCTTCCCCACAGTGGGTGACATGAGCCCCTGGCGGGCCATGGAATAATACAAGGGCGTGGGCACAGCCTTGGGGATCACTGGGGTGGGGGCACACTCTGTGTGTTCATGGAACAAAAGCAGGTTTTCAAGTGGGGCGCCAAGCACCTTTTTTCTGGAAAGGAATCTATGGGGTCTGTGACTCCCACCCCCAGCAGATCTCATGGGAGAGCCTCGGATAGTTTTCATGGGGACACGCAGGACTTCAGCCTCCCTTCAACCCCTGCAGGAGAGGGACCTGCTGTCTCTTCCATGGCAACGCCAGAGAGACCCAGGAGGTTGCAGACCAGGTGGGTTGAGGTTACATAGGACCAGAGGCCCCCGCACTGACCAGGCCTACCCCTGCTTTTTCATATAGAAAAATCTGTCGGTGCCCCCCACGATCCACCCACCTTTCTTTTTTTTTAGATTTTTATTAGTGAAACACCATGAGGTACAGTTGTAGACTTACAAATTTTTGTGCTTGGGTTTCA
>JAOXYA010112955.1:0-10618 GCA_028565675.1 Sorex palustris | reverse complement strand
GCCCTTGGTAGATTTAGAGGTTGTTAAAGAAATTGTAATAACAGCTCAGGGAATGGTCCGGAACTGCCTGCCCTACACTGTCTGACCCTGGCTAGCTACTCTGCTGGTAGTTTTAAGTCTGTGTACAGAATATAATTCACTAAACAGTTTTTGATAGTTAGATCAGGACATCTTTCCAAACATTGGGGCTTTTTTTATACAGCGAGAGCTTGAAAAATTGGGCTGTCAGCTATTAATGCCATCACCTAGTAACAATGGCAGTGATATTGAAATAGTTGCTTGGATTTATGTAGGAAAGATTTCATTAGTGAAAACAGAAGATGAAAATCACCAAGAAGGAAAGATTAACCTTTTATTTGAAATCTGTGGTTTTTTTCTTACTATTCGTCACACATTTACCTTTCGCCTTTTTGAGTGACACCATGGGATCACAGATGTGGAGGGGCCCGCGGGTGTTCGTGGGATGGTTGGGTAGCGGGGGGCTCTGGGGAGCTCGGTGCCCCGAGCACAGCATCTGGCGTTTCCCACAGCACCTTAGAGACGGCCACGCGCCCGGCTCCCAGCACAGCTGGCCCAGCCAGGAGTAGGCCGTGCCAAAGTGATATGTGGGACCCCATAGACGGCCTGGGATGCGCCACGGGACCCCTCACCCGCTTCTGCCTGGCCCGAGAACACTCCAAAGGGCCTGCTTGTGGCCTGCCTGCAACCTCCTCCCACTGTCCCGGCTCCCTGAAGGGAAGGCCACTCAGTGTCCCCTGCTGCCCCGCAGGCCGCCGCCCTTTGGACCGAAGGATGCAGGGGCATGCCCGCGGGAAGGCTTATGGGGTCATGGGCCTCCGGACACTCACCATCAGCAGTGGGGAGGAGCTCCAGCCCCACCGTGTTCGTCAGCGGGTACACAGGGGCCATGACAGCCCGGCTTCTGTCCTTCACAGCCACCTGTTTCTCTCGATTTTGTTTTGTTTGGGGCCACACCTGGCAGTGCTCAGAGGTCACTCCTGGGGGCGTACATTGAATCCCGTCAGATGTGCACAGCAAGTGCCTTGCTTTCTCTCACTGGCCCCCTTTGTTTTTCAATCAAGTAGCAGTGTTCACAGTCCGGGTGATGAATGGCCGGGTGCGATTTGTAAGGAAAGGCCGGGTTCCAGCCCTTCCCTTCCCTGATGCTTTCTCATAGGCACAGTTTAATTCCGAGGGAGCCACACTCACTCCAGTGTGGGGGCTGCTTACACGTCTTCTCCCAGCCCACACCCTCACACCCTTTCAGATACCCTCATACACACGCTCATAGATACCCTCACACAGACACCCTCACACACCTGCTGACAGATACAACTCACACCCTCACACAGACACCCTTACACTGCTCACACAGTCACCCTCACACGCCCAGTCACAGATACACTCACACCCTCACACAGACACACACCACTCACACAGTCACTCTCATACACCCGGTCACAGACACCCTCACACACCTGCTTACAGATACACTCACACCCTCACACAGACATCCTCACACACCCACTCAGAAACCCTCACACCCATTCACAGAAACCCTCACACACCTGCTGACAGATACCCTCACACCCTCACACAGACACCCTCGCAGTGCTCACACAGACACCCTCACACATCCGCTCACAGATACCCTCAGCCTCTCACAAACACTCTTATACCCACTCATAGACACCCTCACATACCTGCTCACAGATACCCTCACACAGACACCCTCACACAGACACCCCCACAAACCCTCACACACCACAGACACCCTCACATACCTGCTCACAGATACCCTCACAGACACCCTCACACCCACTCACACAGACACCTGCTCACATACCCGCTCACAGACACCTTCACACAGACACCCTCACACACACTCATACACCTGCTCTCACCTACTCACAGACACCTTCACACACCCACTCACACACCCTCACACCCGCTCACACACACCCTCACACACCCTCTCTCACCTGCTCACATACACACCCGCACACCTACTCACACACCCAGTCATACCCACGTTACCCCTCTCTTACCACTCACATACTTGCTTCCACACCCCTCACACCCACAGACACCCTGACGCAGCCCTCAAACACCTAGTGAGACCCACACACACCTTGCTGACACGGCACCTTTACCTGCCCCTCCAACCTAGCCTGCACCGTATCTCTGTGCCTGCCCTCCACCGAGGGCCACCTGCTGCCCCTTCTGTACTGTCTGTCTGACCCCTCCAGCCCTTCTGTACATCTGTCTGTTGGGACCATTGTCCCTCGTGTTGGGAGTTGGCAACGGTCGGTGCCTTTCCCTAACTCACCCTACACCCCGCACAGGGACAGGAATCACCTCCTGGAGTGGCCACCAAGTCAGCATCTGCCCCTCACTGGGCCCAGCCCCTCCGGGAAGGCTCTGTGACCCCCACCCTGGCCCCATGTCCACTGCCCCGACTGCCGTTTCCTCATTCTGTGGAGCCTCCCGGGGCCCTGGGCCCCTGCATCCAGATCACTCTTTCCCCCAGCGACAATTCCCCAAGGGCTGCTGGGATAGTCGTGTCCGCAGTGACAGCACAGTACCCTTGGGGCATGTCCAGGGAAACTGAGTGACAGGCAGAGCACGGTGGGCTGTGTACACAGGGTAAAGGCACTTCCGGGCGGAGCCCAGCCTGGTTGGGCTCCAGGCCTGTGTCTGTGTCGTGGGGCTGTGGTGGGACTGTCCCAGCCTGGGGAGTGGAAGGGGACATGTGGACACCCAAGCCGGGGGTTGGCCTGGCTTGTGCCCTGTACCACTGAGGGCAGAGCATTCGTCCAGGCGCCATCCCCTGATTCCAACTGTCTCCCCCCATGTCCAGGTACTGTCCCCTGCATCCAGGTCCTGTCCCCTGTGTCCAGGCCACCTGCCCTGTATTCTCGCCGCTGTTGCCGCCGGGCGACCCCTCCCCATGGGCGCACAGTTCGGGGGACAGGGGGGTCCAGGGCATTGTTGGTGGCCCCCCTGCACAGGCCCTGTCCCATTCCTTGTCTCCGGGTGCCAGGGGAGCGGCGTGAGTCGGCTCCATAATTAACCTGCCATTCTGGTTTCTGGGCCACAGACGCTGGCGCGCAGGGGACCCAGCTGGCTTATATCGAGGTCCCCATGACAAATTACTTGGGCATCAATTACCTATCCAGGGAAATGTCAGCTGAGTCCGTCGTGCTGGCAGCGAGGGAAGGGGGCCTGGCATCTCGGGTGCGGGGCTGCCTGCCTGTCTTCTGTGCACTGCAGCGCGGAGGGGGTAGGGGGAGGCAGTGTCCCAGACTGGGGGTCTGCAGGGCCTGGGGGTGGGGGGCGGCGGGATGCAGGGGTGTGGGGAGGTCAGGCCCCAGGCCAGGGCGGAGGGCAGTGAGCATGGTCCAGGCCTGGCAGAAGTTGGGCACATGCAGGGGTCAGGGCAGGGGGGCTTGGGCTGGGCTGGGCTGGGCAGGAGTGGGCAGGAGTGGGCAGGGCAGAGCAGGGGTGGGCAGGGCAGAGCAGGGGTGGGCAGGGCAGAGCAGAGCTGGACAGAGGAAGGGAGGCCGAACTGGGCAGGGCTGGGCAAAGGCACACAGCGGACACATGCCTTTGGGTTCGCTCGCCGGTTACCGGGAAAGCCCTGGCCGCCCAGGCCTGTGCCCCAGAGCCCGGGTCCCGTGGGGAGCGGCAGCCGGCCCTTCCAGCCCTCAGCACATGGGCCTCGTGCTGACTCATGACATGGACAGATGGCAGCTGGGGGCTGAGAGCAGCGCGTCCCCATCAGCCCGCGGAAGCAAAACAAACACGGGTGCCAGGGAGTGGGGGCGGAGTGGGCGCCGCGTGTGCCCATGCCTGTGTGCATGCCGTGTGCCTCTGAGTGCCCAGCGCGTGCTGTGCTTGTATGTGTGCCCAGGCGTGAGTACATTCCCATGCATACCTGCGTGTCCCTGGTGGGCTTTTGCACACACATGTATCCCTGTGTGCACAGTGCATTAGTGCCTGTGTGTGTCTGTACACACGTGTGGGCATGTGTGTCTGCGGGCCTCTGCCGTGGTGTCCTGGCTTCTGGGCCCTTCGTGGATGGGTCAGCGGGCCCAGCACCTGTGGCTCAAGTCCTGAGGTCGCTCTGTCCCTCCCCAGGCACCTGGCTGGGGCCCTGAGCTGGACGGACTGCGCAGCCGTATGTGACCCTTAAAACTTACCCCAGGGCCTGTGCTGAGGCCCTAAAGCTCTGGCCAAGCCCTATGCCCACACCTCTGCCTTCCCAGGCTTCCCGAGGCTGCAGGCCTGCCCCTGGACTGGAAGGCACAGCCAGTACAGGCGTCCCCTGGGCCTCCCCCAGCCAGCGCTGCAGGCTGCCCGCAGTGAGCGTCCTGGACGCGGGCCTCCTGCAAGCGCAGGACTGTTGCCCCCTTCCAGCCCGCCCCACCCCTCCCCCTCTCAACTCTGCCCTGTCCCTCCCCCTTCCCAACCACCCTTGTCCCTTACCCCTCCGCAACTTACCCTGGTCCACTTACGCCTAGCCCTACCTGCTCATTCCCTCCCGGTTTACTTCCTCCCCACCTGTTCCCTTCCCACTCACCTCTGCCTGCTCACGCCCCCTCCCGCACCCCTCTGCCTTTCTAGGGAATACTGGGCTGGAGCGATAGCACAGCGGGTAGGGCATTTGTCTTGCACGCAGCCAACCCGGGTTCGATTCCTCTGCCCCTCTCGGAAAGACCAGCAAACTACTGAGAGTATCTCGCCCGCAAAGCAAAGCCTGGCAAGCTCCCTGTGGCGTATTCGGTATGCCAAAAACAGGAACAACAAGTCTCACAAGGGAGACGTTACTGGGCCCGCTCGAGCAAATCGATGAACAACCGGAATACAGTGCTGCTGGGTGGGTACCAAGGCGCTGGAGGGGAACTGGCCCAGCAGGGGGCGCTCTGCAGACCCTTCTAGGCCACCCTGGGCTCTGTCCCTGCTCCCGAGCGTGACGCCCCTGCTCTCGGCTCTTCCCAGCAAGCACCCAGTGCATGCATTTAGAGAACAGCCAGGGTGCCAGGCAGCTGGCGGCCGGCAGCTGGGGGAGTTTGGCCGTGCTGCCCACTGTGCTGTGCAGGGAGGCAGCGGGAAGATGGGTGCCAGGAGCTGCGGGGGCCGGGGTGCCACAGGAACCTGCCTGCTGGAGTCAGGCAGCCTGGGGTGCAGGAGCAGAGGCCTGTGCACCCACCCAGGGCGAGGGCCTGGGAGTCCCGGAGGGAAGACCAGTCAGGGCACAACACCCTGGCACTGGCCGAGTCCCTCCCTGGTCCTGAGTGACCTCCATGGGCAGACACCCCTTCCAGACCCAGGGGTGATGGATGGGCTCCCCGCGGGGATACTGTCCTCCAGCCTGGCAGCAGACCGGTCAACTCCAAGTCCAGTTTCAGGGGTGGCATCCAGGCTCCATTCCTCGGAGAACCCAGCACAGCATCGGGGCACCGGGGCCCAGCTGACCTGGCCTGAGACAGACCGACAGGGACCCGGCAGGACCAGGGACCTGAGGGCACATCTGTGGGGGGCTGCCCTCCATACCTGTGTCTTAGCTGCGGTTCCTCAGCCATCACTGGTGCCCGCCACAGTTTCTTCCTGCTCGGGTGCCAGCTTCTGCCCACAGCGCCCAGCTGGGCTGGGCATCCTGAGAGCTGGATCCTGCTTCCCCAGGGAGTGAGTGGCAGCCATGTCCCTGCGGGGCTGCTGTGGGCTCAGGGTGGGCTCAGCAGGGCCAGGCCGACTCCTTGGCACTGGACGAGTGCCAGGTTGCGAGTCCGTCCACACCTGAGGGGCAGTGCGAAGCCCAGGGCAACACGGTCTCTGGGGACATTCCATCCTGTGCAGCCCTTCCTGCTGCCTGCACCGGGGCCCGGGGGCCGCGGGGACCCCGCCTGGGGGCCAGAAGTGGAAACCTACCCCTGTCTGCTCCCGTCTTGGGTGGGCTGCGCTGACCCAGGCCTGGCCGGGGCCCAGAGGTGTATGTGTGTGGGGGGGACTCAGCAGGGGGCAAGGGCAGAGACCCTGGACTCCAAGAGGCTGCAGGGGGATGTCCTGGATCAGGCCGGGAGATGTACAGGCACTGGAGGCCTACCCGGAGGAGGTGTCACAAAACAAGAGACAGGGAGATTTTGAGACCAAGGTCCCAAGTCCTGTGCTAGGGCTGCACCAAGCCAGCAGAGTGACCCCCTGGTCAGCAGAGGGCTTGGGGCAGCGCTGTGAGCTGTGAAGGTGCTGCCGTCTTGGGCCCCTTCTTCAGGCCCACTTCTCAGGGCCCAGCGGATGGAGCTACGTGATGGGGGTCCCGAGTTCCCCGGCAGAGGCGCCAGAGGGTAGAGGGGGGATGCGGGTGTTCGGCCCCTGCCAAGCCAGAGGGTACCACGGGGCTTTGGATTTGGGGGTCAGCAGGCCCCCACTTGGTTGGGCTCTGCCATGGTGGAGGGCCCTCTGCACACCTGGCCCTCAGGATTCTGGGGGACTGGCCCCCCATCCCCTGGCCTGGCCCTCCCGCCCGCTGGCCTCCTTCTCCACCCTGCACCCTCCTTAGAAATGAAGTCATCTAGAAAAATAATCAAAAAATAGAAAGGCAGAAAAAAAGCCAGAAAAATGGGATTTTTCCCTGCAAACATTTGGTGCGACGCTTCCCACGCGCATGAGTGTCCGCAGTCTGTTCCCGGCAGGCAGGCCGGGCCTTGCGAGTTGCCTGGTCCGGGTGGGGTCCACACTGAGCCCCCCAGGGCCCCGACCCTGGAGAGGAGGGGGTGGCCACCCTGTGGCCTGCTGCCTTCCATTGGCCCTCACGGCGCCAGCCTGTGCTGTTGGTTTATGAATCACACTCACTGCCAAGTGCTCACCCCAAAGCACCCCCAGCACCAGGGTCACACCTGCAGGGAGCCCCAGCCCTGCCCCCCTCACAGGCCCAACCACACCCCCAAGAGCACAGCCAGGCCTCCATGAAGGGTTGGGGTCTGTGATGGTGAGGAGGACCCTGCCGGGGATGCTGGAGCCCCAGGCACAGGGAGGGTCTGGGGGACACTTGAGGATGGAGAGTCAATGCAGCGTCAGGAATGGCACGGTGCAGCCGCCACGGGAGCAGGACAGGCAGGCATGGGGCAGGCACAGGGGCGGGTGGGCAGGAACCCTTGGGGGTGACCACTTATGGCACCAGCAAGAGAGGTGGCCATGGGAGCCCCTCTTGTGGTGCGCCCATCCTGCCCCATCTTACCTCCTGCCTTCCATGCCGGTCCCTGTGAGTCCAGGCACCCCTGGGCTCCTCTCCTAGGTCCCAGCTTCCTGCCGCACCTCTGGGCACAGCCTGGCATGACCCAGCACCCGGGAAGCCCCATGCCCACTGTTTGCCTCCTGAATGCCCAGAGCCCCATCCTGGATGCAAGCCACCTGGGAACGTGGGCTGGGGTAGGGGCTTGAGAGCTGCAGGCTCAGGGTGTCCTGGCTGGCATCGCGAGTGACGGCAGGTCCCGCGGGCACACAGGGCCGCATGGCAGGGCGGCCCTCTCCCTGCTCCTGGCTCTCCTTGCTACCCTTGCCAGGACCACAGATGCCCGTGCGGTGGGGATGCAGGTAGAACAGATGTCCGCTCCAGGCCTCGGGGGTTGTGCCAGAGGGCAGAGCCACCGGCCCGCTGCTGACACAGCCCTGGCACCTGCGCGGAGGGGGCGGGGCGGAAGGACAGGCCAGGTGGCCGCTGTGCTGAAGGAGCTTCCGAGCACGTGGCCGTGGGCACCCTGTCTATCCACAGCGTTGCCAGCACAGGTCACCCGGCCCAGCACCTGGCTTCCTGCAGAAGAACGTCTGGGGGCCAGGTCCCACCCACAGCCCTCCCCTCGGGTCCTGGGCCCCCCAGAACTCCCGCTCCCGGACCGGACCCCCCCACCGTGTGGTGCCTGGCCGCTGTCCTGCCGGCTGCAGAACAGATGTGGTCTGACCTGGGGCAGGTGTGGTCTGGCCTGGGGCAGGTGTGATCTGTCCTGGGGGGCAGGTGTGGTCTGGTCTGGGTGGGGGCAGGCGTGGTCTGGCCAGGGGGGCAGGTGTGGGCCTGACCCCTGCAGGCTTGAGTGGACAAGGCCTCTGGGCAGGGTCCAAGCTGCTGGGCCCTCGCTGCATGCACCCTTGCCCAAGCCCGGTCGGGCCTTCTTGCACGGCAGGGCCACACTAAGGGCCACGAGCCAACCGGGACCCCGCGGGGCTGAACCAGTGGAAGCCCCGCCCCAGCCCCGCCTCTGCCGGAAGTACGGGGCGAAATCGCGCGAGAGCCGCTGGCCACGCCCCTCGCGCTCCGTCCAGCGCCGCGTCCGTGCCCGCGTTGCCGTGGCGACGCGGTGGCGTCGGGCTCCGTCCGGGCGGGGCGGGGGGCGGGGCTCCCGGCCAGGGTGGGAGCTCCGACCCTGCGACCGTGCCGGGTGTCTGGGCTGCGGGTTGGCCGCGGGAGAGTGGCCCCCGCCCAGCGCCCGGCCCCGCCTCAGAGGAAAGTTACCGGACCGGGAGACGTGCGCTTGGCTGGAAAGTTAGCTTTGAAATAAATAAAATTTAAATTATATAACCAACATGTGTTTGGTGTAAAAAATGTGGACAACATGAAAGTACAAAACTCCTTGGTCCCATCCCAAACAGACTCTCGCGGGCCCTGCCCGGCTCCCTCGGGCGTCTGTGCTCTGCGGAGTCCGGGGTGTGCAGCTCCCAGACCGGGCCAGGGGAGGAAGGAAGGCGGCTCCTGGCCGCTCGCCCTGGCCCAGGACTCGGGCGCCAGCACTGTCCAGGCTCGGCTCCCGGCCTGCTGGGCCTCTGCCCACGCTTCGTCCGCGGGGGAGGCGGTGCCAGCCGCATCGCTGGGGCGGGTGCCCTCTCTGCAGCCCACTGGCGGTCAGGTGCGCTTAGGGCTCTGTCCCTCTGCACCGTGGCCCTATCAGAGGTGTCGGGTGACAGGCTTTGCCCCAGCTGCCTTCCAGGCGCTGACCTCCTCGCTATGGCCAGCAGCTCCCCGGGGGTCCCCCAGCCTGACCTGGCTGCACAGAGGATAGTGCTGGGCATTTCCTGCACCTTGGGGGCAGGGGCCAGCAGGGGGCTACGGGGGAGCTCTGGCCCCTTTGAGTCCGGCTCTAAACAAGAGTCCGGCATTCTGCCACCTCGCTTGCTGGCACTTGGCAGGAAGCTGGCCTGCTTCTTGCTTCCCGCATCTGCGCCCACATTCTGTGATTCTTAGACATTCAGACTCAAGAGCAAAACCGAGAGCCAAGAACATCGGGGCCAGAAGGGGCTTCTGGGGAAAGTTCGCAGTCTCCGCCCGCCACTGGCCGGGAGGGGACATGGTGTGGCTGCTGGCAGTGGCACCGCAGGCCTGAGATGATGAGGGGCGGGGGAGGAGCAGATCATTTCTTGGACGTGACCCAGAAGCTCAGGCAGAGCTGGACTTGCTGGATCTGAGGCTGCTCGGGGTGGGCGCAGCACTGAGAAGGGCTCACATTTCCGGAAGCTAGAGAAAGTCAAGGGCCAGCACAGAAGCAGCCCATCCCCAAGAACAAATCAGGGGCTCTGCAACCCAGGGAGGAAGGACCACGTGGCCTGCAGAGATGGGGCCCACAAATGCCCCCATTGAGCAGCATTCCAAGACCAGGAGGCAGGCCAGAAGCTCCAGGCTGGGGACCACACACCGGGTGTCAGGTGCAGGGCATTGCCCAGAACTGACCTGCTGACCTGTGCCGTGGGAAGGCTCAGATGGCAAAATAGATGTCGCAGTTGCTGACCATGGTTCTAAGCATCCTTGACGCACACACAGTCAAGGCACCAAAGTCAAAGCAGCCGGGGACGCACGAGCATCCTCCAATGAGCTATTTTTGAAAGGGACAGACGCCTGCTGCCCTAGGGCCCCGACACTGCAGACGCGGGGAGCTCTGGGCCCAGAATCACGCTGGGGTCTCTGCAGGCTGCCCTGACCTTGCTGCCAGCCTCCTTGCGGCTAGTTCCGTGCCAATTGAGGGCTCCCCTCTGAGCCAATTTTCTGCACAGTGAAGATGTTCCCTCTGGGCCCACTTCTGCAGATCGCCCCACCTTGGCCTGAATAGAGAAGCAGAGAGAGCCATCAGGGACAGGCAGCAGGTAGCCATGGGGGTTGTGTCCTGTCCTCCCGTGTCTGCGTCTTTTACCACTCACGCTTGGAGCGGAGCCTCGGTAGGGGACCCCAGGCCTGAGCCTGCTGTTCGCTGGTGCTGTTTCCTCAGGGTGTCTGTTCTGGACGAACAGACCAGTGATGAGCGATGAGTGAATGAGTGATGCATGATGGATCAGCGAGTGGAGGGATGGATGAGGGATGCATGGAAGGACGGAGAGCTGAGTGGGTGGGGGGTGCGTGGACAAGTGTGTGGGTGGGTATGGGTGGATGGATGCTGGAGGAGTAGATGGACAGATGGGACAGATGGGTGATGGATATAAGGATGGATGATTGAGTGGATGGGGAGTGGGGGTGGATGGATGAATGGGAAACTGGGTGGGTGGACGGGGGGGGGGTGGACGCGGGGGGGGGTGGATGGGTGAGTAGGTGTAAGAATGGGTGAGTAGATGGGGGGGGGGTTCTTTTGTTTTGATTTTGGGC
>JAOXYA010112948.1:0-10619 GCA_028565675.1 Sorex palustris | reverse complement strand
GAAGGCGGGAGGTAAAGGGGGAAGGGAAGGAGGAGGGTAGGGAAAGAGGGGGAAGAGAGAGACAGAGACAGACAGACAGACAGACAGACAGAGAGAGAGAGAGAGAGAGAGAGAGAGAGAGATTTGTCCCCAATTTGTTAAGATTCTCCAAAGAGGATGCCAGAGATAGGGCAGGGGGTAAGGTGCTTGCCCTGTATATGACAAACCCAAGTTTAATCCCCAAAACCTACACATGATCCCCCAAGCTCAGCCATGTGAGATTCCCTGAGCACAGAGCAAGGATTAAGTTGGGTTTGGCTCAAAGACAAAAGCAAGAACAAAACAAATAGATTATCTAAAGGAAAAAGTCAAAAGGGGGGGGGAGGCATTTAAGTTTTTCAAATCTTATACAATAATAATGATGGAAGAGAGAGAGAGTGAAGAGTAAATATTCCTGAGTCCCTCCTTTTTTCTCCAAGGAGAAGGAAAATTATGGTGAATAGATCTTAATCATAAATAACTTGGATAAGGACAGATAATTACTTATGATTCAAAGCCACATAAAAAAATTTTTCTCAGATATGGGGCCAGAGAGATAGCACAGCAAATAGGAAGCTTTGTCTTGCACACAGACAAACTGGGTTGATCCCTGGCACCACATAAGGTCCTCCAAGCCCTGCCAGAAGTTATCCCTGATAACTTGCAGAGCCATGAATAAGCCTTGAGCACATCAGGTATGTCCCTCACTGCCCTCCAAATAAGATTTTTCTCTGATATAAGCAAAAATAACAGAAATAGAAATTCTGATAGTCAAAACTGTGGAAGCTTAGGAGGAAGAGGGTATATACTGTACCAAAATTTCTATATATATTTCATCAGAGAAACTTCTGAAACAAAAAGCATATATATGCCAGAGGTGTAGTTCAGTGATATATGAATATATGATAATGAAGGCAGAGACTAGAATGGTAAGCCAACAAATTAAAGAATGCCAAGACACCAAGGATTTCTAACAACTACCAATAGCTACGAGAAAGGTATGGTACAGCAGATTCTTCTTTCTCTGGATCCACATGAAGGAATCAATCCTGTTGATACCCTGATATCAGATTCTTGGTCTCTAGGAACTGACAGAAAATAAATTTCTCTTGCTCTAGAAGGACTTCTTCCATTCATAACCTCTTTTTAAACAAAAAAAATTCTACACAACCCCAGGTATAGGTATACCACGCAAGTATATAAACCAAACATTTACTAATAATAAAAAGCATAAAGAAATTTATTTTAAAACATTTTTTACATGTTATATGACTCACACATTTTCGATTCTGGAGAAGCCCATTTTTCTCTTGAATACATATTCCTCTTTTCTCTACCCTATGTCTTTCTAAGTAAGTTTCATTCAGTAAAAACTATCTTTCTTACTAAAAAAAAAAAAATTTAGATGACCCAATATGGGGTTGCAAGCTACAGTTTAAGAAGTTAGAACGGGGCTGGAGAGATAGCACAGCAGGTAGGGCGTTTGCCTTGCACGTGGCCGACCTTGGTTTGACTCCCAGCATTCCATATGGTCCCCTGAGCACCGCCAGGAGTAACCCCTGTGCATTGCCAGGTGTGACCCAAAAAGCAAAAAAAAAAAAAAAAAGTTAGAATGGGGTCAGAGAGATAGTACAAGGTTCAAGTGGTTTGCTTTGCACATGGAGAAACCAGTTCAACACTGCATCACCAGAAATGATCCCTGAGTAGAGTCAGAAATAAGGGCTGAGCACTGCCAGATTTGGCCCCAAAACAAATAAAAAAGCTAGAATGTGAAACATCCGAAAGAAAAAGAATTGTATTCTCAAAAAAAAAAGATGATTCTTTATTAACATCTCTACATTTTAAACCAGTAAACTTAATAATACATCTCCAATAAGTTAATATTATGAGTAAGTGATAAATAAAAGAATGAGAACATTGCCCATCAAGTCTTCATCATGATTGCTCTCTCAGAAAGCCTGTCTGTATTAAACCAATATTGACCTACCTTGTTTTCGGACATCTTCCACAGCAGCAACAAGTTCATCCTTGAGAAACTGACTCTCCTTTGCAATTTTATCACCCTTCTCCAAGAAATTCTCAGTTGCTTGTTCAACAGATGCAGCCAAAACATGGGCCTTCTTAGAACGTCCTCTCTTCTTATTAGAGGGCCCCTTACTATTAGTGTTTACCAGAGTTGTAACCTAAAGGTTTCATTTGGAAAAATTAAACTGTCATAAAAAATGAAAAACAACAAAAAAACTAAACAAACATCTTTAAATAGTAAAAATTATTCATAGTATTCATGAAATTTCACTAAGCATTAAAAAACATAAAACTATTTTTCATTGTTAAGATATAAATAATATATCTATTATATATGGTTGGCTGTTTGTTTGGGGGCTATACCCAGTGGTGCTCAGGACTCACTTGTGGTTCTATACTCAGGAATCAAGGTGCCAAGAATCAAAATCCAGTTATTCACATATAAGGCAAGTGCCCTTCCCACTGTACTCTCTCTAGCCCCCAGAAATCATATATCTTCATTTCTCAATCTTCATTACAACTTAAAAACTGGATTAGAAAAAAAAAATGAGATATCCCAACTATACACATGATCAAGTTTCAGAAAGTAGCTAATACAATAAGCTTAGCTTTATAGTCACATTTCACCACATTTTTCTATCTTGGCAAAATATTTTAAATAATTTGCTTCTGAAATGTTTTCACTATTAACACAAATCTCAGCAACCAGTAAAAACCCTTCAAAAAGAGAGGAAAGACTGCTCAATGTATCACCACTGTGATAGTGTTAATTCCCAGCACATTAACCATCATTAGTACACATAATCTCAGAGAACACACAGTTTAAAAATGGCTAAAAATGCGCTATTATAATCTGCAACACAGAAAAAAAAGAGTGCTGTAGGAGACTTTAAGAGTAAATATTCCTGAGTCGCATACCTACACACATATTTTACAAATATAAATGCATGTGTATGTGTGTGTGTGTGTGTGTGTGTGTGTGTGTGTGTGTATACACAAACATACGACTAGTTAGGATGAAATGAGCTTTTTGAAAGACAGCACAGGTGACTACATTTCTTCCATTCTCTCTCACGTATACTCACAAACTATGCCAAAACACTAAATGTTCAAAACTAGTTGATGTTAATAAAATGTCATCATACTTTGATATCTGCATTTGTAACAGAACATGCCAAATCTACACCCTCCCAAATTAAAATACCTGTTAATTCATTCTACACATAAAAGGTGTATAAAGAAGGGTAGTGCCTGGAGCCATAGTACAGTGGGCAGGGTATTTTCCTTGTACATGGCTAACTGGGGTTTGATGCCGGCACCCATATGGTCCCATGAGCTTCTCCAAGAGTGATTCCCAGTACAGAGTCAGGAATAAGCCCTGATTACAGCCTCGTGTGGCAGAAAAAATAAAACCATATGAGGGTAGAAATTTAATATTAAGTATTCTATATCTTAGGTATGTCTTCCAAGAAAATGTCTGCAAAACACAAACATTGGGAAGCTGTTCTAAATACTACTATTTCATACTTAATGCCAGTGATAAGGAATTAATTGTAGCAACTAAGTTTCTAAAAAGGTATATAAAACTTGCAGTAATACTTATAAATGGAGCCAAATTATTTAAGGACTATCAACCTAAATTCACCCACTTAAATTAGGGCTTGAGCTAAATAAATACCACATAGTGTCCCAAGCAGAGAGACAGAAGTGACCTCTTCCAGCAGCACACAACAGAAAAATAACTGTGTTCTTTGTGACCCAGGTCTATGGAACCATATTGCAACTCTCTTATTTTGGGATTCTTACCTGTGTAACAAGAGGTTCCAATAATCTTTCAACTGCCAGAGTCCTAATCTCTAGGCTTTTAGGATCCCATTTAAAATTTATGTTGCCTGCGTGGACAGCAGTCATTTCTGAAAGAAAACCAAAAATCCGAGTCAGGTGAACATCAAATATGATCAAGAAATACATTAACAAATCTCCTACATAAGGACTTTTATAATAGGAAAATTATAATCACTACAAAATGGAAGGGGGAAAATGTCTTACTAGCATTCACATGAAGGCATAGTAACCTATAGCCCCTTCAAGACTTTGAGGTTAAAAACATTAGTGGTACTGTAAGATGCCATTCCCAAATAGAGCTATTCCCTCTGGGCTTCTCTGGCACAAAGATATTTCTATTTTGTTTTTCCACAATGACTTAGAAGCAGGATGAAAAGGTAAGTTAAACAAAGTCTAATACAGAAGATGTTGTTTTTCTCTCACTTCACAACATTTATAGTATGGTATTGTCTAAAAGGAATACCCCACTTCATTTGTTGATGAATTCTTAGAAAATCTTTTCTTACTCTACTAAAACATAATTCTTAAGGATCGGGGAGATGGCTCAGGGATGAGAGCACATGCCTTCTGCCTAGTGCCACGATGTGCACTGGGTGTTCTCCTAGCAGCTAGGCTGTTTTTGACCCCTGAAGCCAATTTTCGCTGCTGAAGCCAGGTATACACAAGGAAAGAACACAAGAGGTTCTATCCCTTTGAGCACATATGTATGAGTACCACAGCGACCCCAAGCAAGAGACTGCAGCTAGAAAGGACACTAGAATCAGAATTAAAACTTTGCGCAAGCACCTTGGCCATTTGCAAGCCACCACAATCAGATGCATGACCTCCAAAGAACATCACAACCAAAAGATGGGGAAGCACCAAAGCCTGGGCTTATGTGTAACCCATAATCATTGCAGTAACAGTTAAAATAGCAACAGTAAAAAGGGGACAAAAAAAAACCCACTCATAAACTTTTATACTGTTCACAGGAATTTGAGACTTTAAAAGGCCCATTCTTACAATTAAAACCTAGAATTTTTATTCAATAGGGAAAATCAAATTAGTGAATCCAAAAATTTGGATGCAATGATATAACAGCTCTGTATGTATCATTAAAACTGCAAACTAACCAAATTTCAAATAACAGATCTTTAAATGTTATCAACATTTTGATGCCAGAGATAGTACAAGGGGTAAGGCACTTTCCTGCATGCAGAAGAACCAGATTCAATCCCGGCACCACATATGGTCCCCCTGAGCAACTCCAGGAGTGATCCTTGAGTGCACACTGAGGAGTAAGCTCTGAGCAAAGCTAGGTATAAGTCCTGACCAACGCCAATCCCAAATATACACCAAAAATAGTTAAAATTCAGAAAAAAATAAAAAAGGTTCTCACTGTTTTTTAGTCTTTGATTTTTACTAAATACCATTCCCCAAAACACTCTGGCCGCCAACTTCCAGAACCCAATGAGAAATGCAGGTACACGGGGTTCAGTGACCAAAAACTCCAGGCCTCAAGGGATAAGGGATGGGCTAGTGCTTCTCATCCCCATCTCCATGGGACCCTGGAGGTCACGCCACAAACTGCCTCTGGCTGCTACTTAAGCTCCTTGGCAGCCATGATTCAGAGACACAAAAAAGAATCCCTGAACCGAGCAGCTCGCTGTGGAGATTTCTCCAGACCCTAATTATCTAGAATTTTGGAGTTTCAGGAGCTCAAGAGCAGCCAAGCAACATCTTGTGCTATTTATAACAAATAATACAAAAGAGAGGATGGGGGAGACTGTCTGCCATAGAGGAAAGGGGAGGAGTGGGATGGAGGGGGGGGTACTGGGGCTCTTGGTGGTGGAAGATGTGCACTGGTGAAGGGTTGGGTGATCGATCACTATATGGCTGAAACTCAAACAGGAAAGCTTTTTAACTGTATCTCATGGTGATTTAAAAAAATAATTTAAGAAATAATAAAATAAATAAATACCATCCCCCATCAAACTTACTACAAGCACAGTATCAAGGATGGTAACTGGAATGGAAAGTGAGAAGGGAGGGAAGGGGGAAGAATAAAAGGAAGGAGGAAAGAAAAGGAAGAAGAAAATAAAGGGAAAAGATGGGTAAGAAAGGAGAAGAGATGGCAGAAGGGACAGAAGAGGAGAGGTAGCAAAAAAGGAAAAAAGATAAAAGTAAAGGGAGAAGGATAAAGGGGGAAAGAGGGAAAAAGGTGAGGAGGAGCAAGATGCCTGGCAATGTGGTGAGTAGGTGAATTCGGGGTTAGAGTTAGTTTTGGCATCACACCTGGCAATGTGGGTTACTTCTGGCTCTGCACTCAGGAATCACTCCTGTCAGTGCTCGGGAGACCATTTGAGATGCTGGGGATTGAAGCCAGGTTGGCAACATGCAAGGCAAGCACCCTACCCACTGTATTCTGGCCGCAGTAGATGAGTAGGTTCTTAAATCTCATTTTAATTCACATTAAATAACCACTAGTGACCTTTCAGACAATACAGTTCTAGACACTTCAGAAAACATCAAATTAAAATGTAACCAAAATAATGTGGCTGCATAAGGTTCATAGAGGAAAATAAAGGCAGAACTCTCTCCATGATAGTGAAGCTAGAGGGATCTTTAAGGATGAAACACCACTGAAAAAAACAGTAGAAGCAAAGATAAATAAATGGGGCTTCATTAAATTAGAATTCTATACCTCAAAGGAAATGATGACCAAAATACAAACACAGCTCACAGACTGAGAGAAATTACTTACCCACCACTCATCATGAAAGGTTAATATACATGATAAAGCAGTGATGGAACATAAGAGGAAAAAAATCAACCCTATCCAAAACTGGGGAGAAGAGATGAACATAAACTTCTTCAAAGAAGAAATACAAATGGTCAAAAGACACATTAAAAACTGCTCTGTATCACTGATCATCAAACAAATCAAACAAATCAAAATAAGATTATCACCTAACACCAGTGAGATTGGCACATATCAAAAAGAACAAAAACTTGTATTGCTATAGATCCAGGGAAAAGGGGGCCCCTCATTCACTGTTGGTGGAAATGTGAACTGAACTGTCCTTTAGGGAAGACAATAGACATTTCTCAAAATACTAGGAATTTAGCTTCCCATGATTCAGCAATTCCACTCCTGAGAATATACCCCACAGGCCCAGAAGCACAAAGCAGAAAATACATCTGTATTCCTATGTTCACTGCAGCTCTACTCATAATAGCCAAGAAATAAAGAAGTAGCCTGCAACAACCCACAATGGCCTGGAAAAGTCTGGAAACAACTCAAGAACAGATGACTAGATAAAGAAGTTATGGTACATATACGCAGCCACAAGAAAAGATAAGTCATGCAATCTGCTGATACATGTATGGATCTGGAAAGTATTATGCTGAATTGCTAAGTGAAATGAGTCAGAGGGAATGGTAGAGACACAGAATGATCTGTCTCATATGCAGGATATAAAGAAACATAGTAAGGGGATAACTAATGCCGAAAGGCAACAGAAATTAAAAGCAGGAGAACTGGTCCTTAGAAGGAAGTTTGTCACTGTGGAAGGAGAGGTAAATCAGGAAGGGAGCATTCCCACAAAGAGAGGGAAGTGTCACGCTAGACAAGGACTGGGTGCTAAAAGGAGATAAAGTGATATGCCTGATACCCTATCAATGACTGTGTTGTGAACCATAGAGCCTAAAAAAAGAAAAAAAAGAAAAAGAAGTGCCTGCCATGGCAACAGGTACTAGTAAGCTGGGGGCACTGGTGGAGTGCAGTGGACACTGGTGAAGGGATTGGTGTTGGGCTATTGTACACCTGGTACTCAATCATCAATAACTTTTTAACTTTGTAATTCACAGTGATTCAGTAAACAGTTTTATTTTTAAAAAGGTGATTGCACACATGCCTATGACTCGACCACACTTAAAAATTCTGTTGTTTCTTCTCCCATAAACACATGTTTGAGACACAAATAGGTACCTCTCACTTCATCAAGATTAATCTAAGCATCAAAAACTGTAGAATAACTGAAGAAGCCAAAGGGTATCAAAAGGAATTTGAAATTGCTTAATCTGGTAGAACAATACCAGTTTTACAGGGAATCTGTTTCATTACAAGTGGGCACTCTGTTGTTCAAAATTATGTCAAGATCTATACTTCAGTTTTTAAAGATTGTCTGTCACCTAAACTGATCAGCCCAAGTCAGCAAAAGTTAGAGGAGTCAGAATGCTCTTGAACTGCTAAAGGGCCAACAAAAGCTCAAGCAAAAGTCATTAAATGTCACAGATATTTCAGAAGGAATGGTTTACTGCATGAATCCCACATTCCTTTACCCTAGAGATACTACATCAACAAAAGTAAAACAAAGTCTTTCAAGGGAGCTGGAGAAATACAACAGTGAATAAGGCACATGCCTTGTACATGGCCGATCTAGGTTCCATTTCTATCATATGGTCTGCAAGCCCAGCCAGGAGTGATCTCTGAGTGCAGAGCTAGGGAGAAGTCCTAAGCACAGCCAGTTGTAGCCCAAACCCCGTACTCCTTCCCCCAAAAAAAGCTTTCTTGGGACTAGGAATGTGGCTTAGTGGTGGAGTGCAATGCTATGGGTTTGGCCCCTTCCCCACTAGTACTACTTATAACAGTTGAAAATGAAAAAACTGGGACCACATGTGAGACAGAATCTCAAAAACACAAGAAATTGCTGATACTTCTAAGAGGGGGAAAATGCTTAAAATGGGTCTGCCATATCTGGGTAGACTCAGTGAAAAATGATGATAAAGGTCTCCCACACTTTTAAGGAAAAAAAGTGATTTATTTTGAAAAAACAAGTCTCTTGAAGACAGGTATACACTATACACACACACACACACACACACACATACACACATGTTTCAAAATAAAAATTCTCAGGGTTGGAGTGACAGTACAGCAGGTAGGGAGTTTGCCTTGAACACAGTCAACCAGGGTTCAATTCCCAGGATCCCATATGGTCCCGTGAGCACCGTCAGGAATAATTCCTGAGTGCAAAGCCAGGAGTAACCCCTGTGCATTGCTGGGTGTGACTCACAAATCAAAAACTAATAATAAAATAAAATAAAAATTGTCAGTGTTTGTTCTGGGTTTCCCCTTCCTGTCATGGCAGTGATCCCGGTGGTAGTGCTCCCACACTCTGGCCACGGTGTTCATGGGGGGTGTACTCCTTGAATGGTGCTTGAGTACTTTCTGGCTGTAGGGCCCTGGAGGAGGGGAGGAGTCACTGTGGTACTCACACATCCTCTAACTATGGTGCTCTGGGGGATATATACCTGACTGTGCAAGGGAGATCACATTGTTCTCCTAGGCCTAGGAACCCCACACAGCAGAGCTATCAGTACTAAACTTAGTACATGGCCAAGAAAATTTGGGAGCAACACTTGGAAATCATCTAGTTTTTTGTCCCTCACCCTTGATGATTTGATTTCTACCCCCCCCCCCAATTTTGTTAGTCAGGGATAAAAGATAACTTCTTCTGAAAGGGGGATAGAAGGAGTGTAAGCTTAAGAATGAACTGTAAATGACACCTGACCTCTTCGTATGGGAAGACCCCTAGAGCAAGGGCCTGAACATGTTAATTTGAAAAGCTGGGTCTGCCTCTGCCCCACCACCACCCATCATATCCAGAAAGTCTTTACCATGCAGATCTAAGATTGGAAGATCATTCAGCTTTTCAAAAGAAAAGAACAAAATCTTTGCAAAATCCTTAACTTTATTATTCAAACCACATCCAGCTGTGCTCAAGGATCACTGCTGTTAGTGCTTGGGGGAACATCTGAAGAACCCAGTATCAAACCCAGTTGGTCACATACAAAGTAAGTGCCCCACCTGTGACACTATCTCTGATCCTCAAGACCTCCCAACCTTAATGTTGACAATTCATATCAAAAAGATTGGTAATTACATAGGACAAAGAGTCTGATACAAAATACTTGCCAATTACACGCCACTTTGTAACCTCTGAATAAGATTCTCCCTTCCAGTTTTCCATTTCCAACCTCTAAAGAACTCATCTCTTAGGAGGTCACCAGTCTCTCCCATAAAAGTTCACCAGATTCAGGGGTCAGATCAACAGTACAGCAAATAGGTCGCTTGTCTTGCATATTGCTGACCATATTTGGTCTCCAGCACCCTATATGGTCCCCAAACCTATGAGGAGCGATCCTGCACAGAGTCAGGCGCAAACCCTGAGCACAGACAGGTGTGGCCTAAAATATATAAAATAAATCATCCGACTCAGGTTCAAAGGTGTTAGGGCAACAATCACTCATCTTGAGAAATTTCAGATTCTTAAAAACTGAAGACCTCATTCAGTGAATCTTTTCATAACCATACCGGAAGCAGGGTAGGCCATTTGCCTTGAATGTGGATGACCCAGGATCGACCCCTGGCACCCCATATGGTCCCCTGAACCCAGAGGTACCAGTGATCCCTGAGTTCAGAGACCAAGAAAGAAAGCGCTGGGGGCAAAACCTATAATGGAAGCAGAATGTCTCAGTCAGAATCCTTAATCAAAAATTCTGCCAAAAATGATAGCTTTATTAACCAAGTTATGCTTTTAGTGACCAACCCAAGCATTTAAAATTTGGGAGCCAGGGCCAAACAAGATGGCATCTCAATATCTGTATTGCAAATAGCACAGCGGTAGGGCGTTTGCCTTGCACGCAGCCAACATGGCCGACCCGAGTTCGATTCCTCCGCCCCTCTC
>JAOXYA010112931.1:0-10619 GCA_028565675.1 Sorex palustris | reverse complement strand
GTTCGATTCCCAGCATCCCATATGGTCCCCCAAGCACTGCCAGGAGTAATTCCTGAGTGCAGAGCCAGGAGCAACCCTTGTGCATTGCTGGGTGTGACCCAAAAAGCAAAAGCAAAACAAAAACAAAAACAAAAAAAGGGTGTGTGTGTGGGGGGGCGGGACTGTCCTGTAACCTTGGGCAGACTCTCCCTTACCGCATCTGGCCAGGGTGGAGTGGCTGTGGGGGCCCACCCTGACCCTGCTCAGGGAAGGTCGCAGGGAAGGTCGCGGGGAGCCAGCATTGCAGGGCTGAGTGTGCGCACACAGTACATGCACCAGGCCGCTCTCCCCGTGTCGAGATGCTAATGACGCCAAGCGCGGGCGCTATTTTGGGCTCCAGCGTTCCGGATTCCTCTTCTGACTCGGAGCCTTGACTCAGCAGTTTTTGGCTACCCTGGCCCTGCGCACAAGTAGGGCAGCCTCGTGGCAGGCTTGGCCTCGGCCTGGACGGTCTTTCACCTGAGACCAGCGGCCAGCAGCCTGCCCGTTCAGCCGACTGGGCAAGGCCGGGCCCCGGGCCCTCGGCTCTGTGCTTACAGCAAGGGCGGGAGCTGCAGTCGCCACGTGGGCACCTTTGCCTTTGTCACCGTAGCACTGGACAGCTGTCCTGGGCTCCTGGGCGTGCCCCTTGCCCAGTATGGGTGGGCAGAAGCTTGACCTTGTGCTGGCCTCTCTGGCCTGCTCTGCTCTCTTGGCCCTTGGTGCCGGCTGCTGGTAGAGCCCGGATCTGCTCATACCAGAATGCTCCTTCAGATGCTCCCAGGAGCAGGAGCACTGGCCGGAGGGACTCTGGATGGACACGTTTACATTCAAACTGAGAACGGTCTAGAGCTCTGTTCTCAAGGGCTGGCACCATGTCTGGGTGCCGGTCACTGTCTCTGGGTACTGGTCACTGTCTCTGGGTGCCAGTCAGTGTCTCTGGGTGCTGGTCACTGTTTCTGGGTGCCAAGTCACTGGCTCTAGGTGTCGGTCACTGGCTCTGGGTGCTGGTCAGTGTCTCTGAGTGATGGTCACTGGCTCTAGGTGCTAGTCACTATCTCTGGGTGCCGGTCACTGGCTCTGGGCACAGGTCACTGGCTCTGGGTGCCAGTCACTGGCTCTGGGTACTGGTCACTATCTCTGGGCACCAGTCACTATCTCTGGGTGCTGGTCACTATCTCTGGGTGCCGGTCAATCGCTCTGGGTGCCAGTCACTGGCTCTGGGTACAGGTCACTGGCTCTGGGTGTCGGTCACTGGCTCTGGGTACTGGTCACTATCTCTGGGAACCAGTCACTATCTCTGGGTGATGATCACTGGCTCTGGGTGCTGGTTACTATCTCTGGGTGCTGATCACTATCTCTGGGTGCCAATTACTGGCTCTGGGTACTGGTCACTGGTTCTGGGTGCTGGTCACTATCTCTGGGTGCCAATTACTGGCTCTGGGTACTGGTCACTGACTCTGGGTGCCAGTCACTATCTCTGGGTGCTGGTCACTGTTTCTGGTGTTTGTGAGTTCTCTGTGCTTGGAGAAAGGACAGATGGAGAATGTTGTGATTCTCCTTAAGTTTCTTTGTTTTTATGTTTTGGTTTGGGAGCCACACATGGTGGTGCTTTGGAAGTGCTCCTGGCCGGGAGTAATCGGGACACCATATGGGATGCTGGGGGTCAAACACAGGCTGGCCGCATGCAAGGCCAGCGCCCTCCCCGCTGTGCCGCCACTCCGGCCTCTCTCCTTACGGTGTTGCTCTGAGCCACATGAGGCTGCCCGGACACAGTGAGTGGGATCTCCTGCCCAGTGTGACTCACACTGGGCTTCGTTCCCAAGGAGGAGTGTGAGCTTTAGAGGTGGAGTTCCGTTTGGCCGAAGGTGCGCCTGGGGCGACCTCTTTCTGCCCACAGACCTAGTGGGCAGCAGGAGTGGCCTCCGGGAGCAGCCTGGATCATCTCAAGAAAGTCGGTACCTGTAAAAGGCCACTTGAAATAAATCCAGTGCTCACATCAGCAGCTCGTATCCAAATAACAGTAAGGAACGATCGAAGATGAACCTGCCTCAGTGCAGAGCAGACAGAGAAAAGGATCCGTGAGCCAAGATCCATGTTTGGGCCCGAACGCTGTCTCAGAGGGCCGAGCACTGCTCTGCGCACAGAGGCTTGGCCCTGGGTACCACACGGTCTCCTGTCTTCCAAGCACCGCCTGGAGTGACCCTGAGCACTGAAACTGTTGGTAGCCCCTGAGCACTGCGAGGGTAGGAGCCCTCCCACCCCCACCAAGTCAGCTATTGAGTTGGGAGTATTTAGCTGGGACTTTGCATTCGGGAAAAGAAACGAAACCCTAAAAATGTTGTCTAGAAGATCGTCGGGTAGGATAACCCTTACCTGTTCCTCTACTCGGGCAGACAGAACATCATGACTGGAGTTTGCAGATTTGTGATTAACGTCTCTTTGTGACTGGACCCCCACCCTAATCGCTCCCATCTGATCCTTAGGGGGGAAATTGTTGTCCATTAAACAAGGTGGAGGCTGGAATAATCACTGTAAGTTTAAAGCTTAGAATTAATAAAGAAATCAGGCTTTATTTTTGGATCAGATTTTCACAGTTGCCTATTCATTTCCCATCTATATTGAGTCACTTTCCAAAGATCCGCAGGGCTTAATCAGTTTTCTAAAAGCCTTCTCTGCTGTGTGTGTGTGTGTGTGTGTGTGTGTGTGTGTGTAGGTGGGTGGGATTGAACCCAGAGCTTCACACTTTCAAGGCAAGTCATCCACCACTGAACTACATCCCAGTCCTCAGCTTTTAACACTTTTTGTTTGTTTTTGCTGTCCAAAGACCTGGCGGTGTTCAGGGCTTATCATGGCTCTGGGCACAGGGCTTGAACCTGGGTTGGCTGCGTGTCGGGCAAAGTGCCCTGCCCCCTGTACTATCTCTCCTGCTTGGGATCTCAGTGCTCGGGATCAGAGCCAGGGCCTCACCCACATTAGTCCCAGGTGAAGCTGTTTCACTGGCTTGGCGGTGCCCACCTCTGCCAGCGTGGAGTTTCCTGCTGTGGCCAGAGGCCCATGTGTGTCTGCTCTGCCTCGTAAGGGACTGGCCGTGCCCAGGAAGGCAGGAGGTGTTCAGAGCAGAGCAGGGCCTGCTTGTGGGAGCTGGTGAAGACCATTTAGTCGGGAACCTGGTTCTTTTACGCAACCTGCTGCTTTGTTGCCTGAAGTCGCCTGCGAACTCTTGTCAGCCAGAGGCTGCAGGCCTGGGCCATGCCTGCCACGCCATCTCCTGCCAGCGCCCACAGACCCAGCAGGTGGGGAGTGACTGTCTCCCCCAGGAAAGCTGCATCTCTAGGCTGGCCTTAGAGGGCGAGGGGCAGCTCTCAGTCCATAGGATGGGGCAACGTCACTGTTGGAGTTTCTTTTCTACCCTGATGTGAGGAACCAGCCCTGGGCTTACCTCTGCTACCTGAGCACCTGTCTCCCTGTTTTAAAAAGTTTTTAATTCTTAATTTATTTTTTGGCTGCTTGGGTCACACCCAACAATGCTCAGGGGTTACTCCTGGCTCATGCACTCAGGAATGACTCCTGGTGCTGCTCGGGGAACCCTATGGGATGCTGGGAATCGAACCTGGGTCGGCCGCGTGCAAGGCAAATGCTCTTCCCACTTTACTCTCACTCCAGCCCCATCCCTGCCTGCTTTGCTGCATTTAGAGCTTGCATTCGTTTGGGGATTGGCGAGGTGTGTTTTGTCTCTCACTGTTCCCATCTCAGAAGAACTGCGTTAGGGTGGTAGCCGGGGAGGATGTCGAGGTGCTGCTCCAGTCTTCTGATTTCTCTGTTTGTGCTCCTGATTTCTTCTGGGCCTCCTTTTTCGCTCCCTTCCTCCTTCCTGCCTTTGCTCCCTCCCTCCTTTCTCGCTCCCTCCCTCCTTCCCTCTTCCATTGCTTCTTTCCCTCTCTCTCTCTCCATTTCCCTTCCCCCCTGCCTCTAGTTTCGTCCCTAGATCCAGGATTTCAAATGTATCTTGAACATTTTATTTTGGTTTGGGGGCCACAGCTGGTGGTGCTCGGGGGACCAGGTAGTGCCAGGGATGACCCCGGGGCCTCCTGCGTGCGGAGTCTTGACTTCAGTCCACTGAGGCATAGCTCTGGCCCTGGGGTCGCCCTCCTCCTTGCTGGGCTTGTGGTCCCTCCGCAGCGAGCGGATCTTCTCCCCGGTCATCGCCGCCGCGCCGGGGGCCGACAGCCGATCCGGGAGGCTCCCCGCCGGCGACGCGGCGGGCGCTACGGCGGCGGCGGCGGCCGCCGCGGGCGATTAGAGCGGTGGCCGGCAGCCTCCGGCGGCGCAGCATGAACTCCCAGGGCGCCCCCGAGCCCGGGACAAACGCATCTCCCGGCGCGCTCAGAGCCGGCTCGCGCCTCGGCACCGGGGGGAGGAGGCGCGCTCGCTGGGAGGAGCCAGCGCGCAGGGACCCGCCGCACCACGTTCGCCCGTCCCAGCCGCCGCCGCCGCCGCCGCCACCAGCTCACACCGAAAAACAGGGCACGGCCATCTTGCCCCGGCTGCTCTCGCGAGAGTGGCCGCGGGGGAGCGGGAGCGGGAGCGGGGGAGCCGGGAAACACCGCGAGAAGAGCCCCGTGCGCATGCGCGACCTTCCTCGCGGCTCCGGCTCCCGGCGCTCGCCCGGTGCCGAGTGTTTGTTTCCCCGCTCCGCGCGGGCTGGGGGGAAGGGGGGGGACGGACGCGCCCCGAGCTCGCGGGCTTACTTCGAACCCCCGAGCTCGCTTCGGGGCTCGTTGACCCACGTCCTCGACGGGACCTGGAAACTCCCCGCGGAGGAGCGGACGAAGGCGGCCGCACGCCGGATGTGACGTCACGGCCAAGCCCGGGCGCCTGGACCAACGTTGACTGCAGCAGCGGCTTGGCGCCTCGCGCGCGCATGGTCGAGGCAGCCCACGCCGCCGCCGCCTCTCGACCCTGCGGGGACGGGCCCGTTTGGGTACGCGGGGCCCGCTGCGGGGTTCGAGGTAGCAGTGACCAAAGGGGGGGTGGGGGGCGGTGGAAGGGTGCCCGACCGCAGCATGCCCGAAAAGGAAAGTCACCCCTGCAAGAGTTGGGGGGGGGGGTCCGCACCCCAGGCTGTTCTGCGGCTGGGGAGGGGGTTAGGGCCTGCATTTGGATGTGAACTGAGTTTGGGGCCAGCGACAGTGCTTCCTTGAAGCCCGACCAGCTTTTCCCCTTCCAAGCGGCAAAGCAGCAGTGTCAAGTCAGGAGGAAGGGAGGAGGGACGGGTGACCACTCGTGTCCCTGGAATAGCTCTGGGCAGGTTCCTAAACAACCTCCTCCCCGCTTCGGGTTGTAAAGAAACGTCAGTCTGGCTTTCAGAAAGGCTTTGAACGCACACCCCCCTTCCAAGTCCATGCAGAGCAGATGTACGTGTGTGTATGTGTGTGTGTGTGTGTGTGTGTGTGTGTGTGTGTGTGTGAGTGTGAGACTGTAGGTTCTTCCAGTTCTGCTCTAATCACACGTACACCTTCCAAGTTTATGCAAATCCACCTCTTGCCTATTTATGTGACTTTGAAATGGCAAGTTGTGCCAATTACGCTCCCCTCCATCTCATACACACACATATTTCAATATGCAAATTAGCCTCTTTTTTTTTATGTGTAAGAGTGGAGGTTGTTCCGTTTATGCCCAAGTGTGATCAACACTTCAAAAATTCCTTAGACTGAACACCTACAAAAAAATTTTCTTCGGCAGTAGCCAATACTTACTTTTGACTCAAAATCAGACCATCTGGTTGGCACTTTGTATGCTGATACCTCCTTGTAACTATTGGCAATGGAAGGGGAAAGCACCCAACCTCAATCCAAGGTCTGGTTCCAGCGCTAAAGAAAGAACAAGGGGAACACATCATCCCGTGGCTTTCTGAAGGTTTAGACTTGAGTCTAGAAGACTTAGCTAGCCTTTGGGACACACCCGTGGGATGGGGGACTCTTAGTGCGTGGGAGATTAAAGCAGGCATTCAGTGTGCCCATGGAGCAATCTCTCCACTCCAGCCCTGGGAAGCTTTTTAACCAAGGGAAAATAGCATGATTTGCCTTATTCCTGTAAAATACTCCGGCACATTCTTGTGGATTTCTTAAAATACTAAGTAACCAGATGATATAAAATTACTCCCTTTACCTGAGCAATAAAAACATGTTGGTAATATTTAGGTAGTGTAGAGAGATACCCAAGTACAGACACACTCTATTACAGGGTGATGTAATACCTTGCAATTGCCCAGAAGATATACATCACTCAAATCTTTTTTATGTTTTAATTTTATAGATGGAGTTTGATGATACTATTACTTTGAAACGTCATTACCTTTGAACATTTCTTTAAGCTTTTTTTTTAAAAAAAAAGTAGTGTGGATTTTAAAAAATTCATATTCAGTTTTGGCTGCAGCATGTCAGTGTAATCAGGAACAGCACAAAACTTTTGTACATGTGACCAGTTACATGATTTCTGATCTCATTTTGTCCTGTTGTGCTCATCTTCTATGAAAAATAAATGAGCATTTGGCAAAAAAAAAAAAAAAACCCTCCCATTTTAGAAAAGTATCAGGAATAGGCCATAAAGGGCCATTAGTGACAAGGAAGCACACTAGGACATAAACCAAATAAAAATATATTCCTTTGTTTATGTAAAAGGCTAGTAGAGTATATATACATTGCATAAAGTGAACCTTAACTCTATAAGGTGGAATGACTTAATCATGTATTTTGTGCATTGCTTGAATTTCTTTTTACAAAGAGAAGTTGTTTATAAAGCAAAAGAAATTTGAAAGGCATACACAGCGATTCAGGGGATAAGAGATTAAATGAGGGCATGAACCAAGTTAGAATTGAAACTGGAAGTCTGAAGATTTTTTTTTTTTTTTTTAGTTTTTGTAACTTCTGGTTTGGGATATTGAATTATAGGGTCTTGTTGCCCGTCCAGAGTTAAATGGGCTACATTTCAGATATCTGGAAATGAGCCCTAGGAGACAGAGATCTGGGTTATGATTCAGGAGTTATCATCACACCGTAATTGATGCTAGTGAAACTGGTGTAAATTAAAGGGATGTAGTTTTGGCTTACATAATAGAGAGATGGAATGATAAGCCTTCAAGCTCAGCTCCCTTCAAACAGCATGTCAGTTTTTCCTGGGCCAGCCCCTCCCACCTGGGGAGTTCTCTGGGGAGCAGTCCCCCACACACACACACACACCGAAAGGATACAAGATAAAGCAACAGGGAACATACAATTCCTCCCTCAAAGCCAGGGGAGGCCCACAGTCACCACCATGTGATGTTTGACATTCGACATAGCCAGCTCTAACCAATCCCGCATCCAAAAGAATGTTGATCGGCTCTGGCCTGGATTCTGAACAAACTCCCATGGGAGAGATTTCCCTAATCATTATAGTCCAGTCAGCACTCCTCTGTAAACTGGGACGTAGCACCAACTTTTCCAAATGGGAAACTTTCCTAGGGGGAATGAGGTGGGAGTCTTGATGGGAGTGCAAGTACTAGAGTGATGAGTAAAAGTACTAAAGTCAGACGTAGAGTGAGATATCCCAGGGGAAAAGTTTGCTCCCCTATCATAGTGTCTTTCTGAAAATAGTGAAATCCAGTGGGATTCTATCAATATAAAACAAGTAAATAACCTTAATAGCAAACAACTATCTCTTGGCAATGCTGGGAGCCACCAAGGCCAACCAAGAGACCTCAGGGTCTCTAGGGCTACGCCATGGTGTTTGGGAACCATGTGACTCCCTGACAATTGAGCTATTGCCCTGGCCACCATTTAATTTTGTAGTCAAATGTTAGCAAGATAAAATTCAATACACATATATAATTCAAGTATTGAATTTATTAATAAATATTCTGTTGTTGTACATACTAACACTTCTTCATTTTCTACCTGGCATGCCCAAGAATCCAAATGATGATCAGTTTTCCTTGAGCGGTGGAAAGGGACACCCCAAAATAAGTCAGCATTTGGCAAATTTTTTTATAATGAGAATCTTGTTTGTTTTTATGATTCAGTAATTGAACTGTTACTGTTCACTAACACCCAGCATTGAGTAGAGTATTAAGCCTGGTTCTATGAAAATTTTTATACAGCCAAGGACCTAGCTCAGCAGTAGAACACTTGCCCTGCATATATGAGATCCTGAGTAAGCTCCCCAGCACCAACAAAAATAAATTTAAAAAGAAATGTAAGATTCTTACAGGAGTATTTTTCACAATCTTATCAAAAATGTATATGGACTGGACGGATAACACAGCGGATAGGGTGTTTGCCTTGCACACGGTCGATGCAGCCGACCTGGGTGACCTGAGTTCAATTCCTCCGCCCCTCTCAGAGAGCCCAGCGAGCTACCGAGAGTATCTCGCCCGCACAGCAAAACCTATCAAACTACCCATGACGTATTCAATATGCCAAACACAGTTACAACAAGTCTCATAATGGAAACGTTACTGGGCCCGCTCGAGCAAAGAACAAATCGATGAACAACAGGAGGACTGTGCTACAGTGCTATCAAAAATGTATTTATCTGTATTAGATTTAGACAAAACATCATATCCCCATCCTTGTGTCAATAATAAAAGCAATAGTAGCATAGTATAAAATATAGGATATATTGCACAAAATGATAAAGTGTCCCTGGTTACTTTTACAAATTCATCAACAGACCTACAAATTAAGGTTTGCAATTACTGATCTTACCCAAACCCCGTTACGATGTGATCGATACTTCTAATTACAGCAAGTTTACTCTGCATATTTTCCCTCCTTCCCTGAACATCTGTTTTTCATAAAAAAAAAACCAGATTATAATTTTCTGCATATATTCCATTTTGGTTGAGCTAGAACTGGGGGAATTTTGGTGATTGGGTGGTCTTGCTGCTGGCTAATGAGTTTGGTCTTGTCCATTCCCTAATGACATTCTTTAAAACTGACTGACAAATGGAAAAGAATTCATCATATAAATCAATACATTCACACATTTTACATCTGTCTCCCTAGGCCTCAGTATTTTCACTTCCTCTATCTCTGCCCACATCCTTTCTCAGAGGAAAAATTAAACACGCTCTTTTCCTTCATACTATTTCTAATCAGTGATTATTAGGTGATTTAACCAAACTTCTCTAAATAACCAGAATAAAAGTCTGTGAGGCAGGGGTTACCAAGGGAACCAGAACCATCAATGTGAAAATTTCTGAAGGAAACAATTCTTCTGGGGCAGAAAAAAATGCACAGATTAGTGAGACTGAAGGCAGAGATTCCAAGAACATGAAATGACAAGTCAATATAAGATAAAAAGGAAAATACAAAGTATAATACTTATAAACAAAATTAATTTTAGTCATTTACACTTGAACATTTTCTCAGTTAAAGAGAAAATGTTTCTCATGCCTTTTTTTTATGGCTACATATTGTATTCATTTGGGTAAGAGAGATAGTATAAGGAACTTGCCTTGCATATAACTCACCCCAGTTTGGCCTATGATGCTGTGAGCACCACCAGAGGTGACCTGTAAGAACCCCCAGGTGGGAACACACACACATACACACACACACACAAACACACACTCACACACTATTCAGATCCTTAAACTCCATTGAAAAGTGACTTACTGATCTTGGTCTCTGTAGCAGTTTTAATTCTGCTGTAAGTGTGGCCAGCCTCGCAGTTGAAAAGCCTTTGCTTCTAGAACCTCATTTTTAAACTTTGGCTTGCAACCTCGTTTGGGATCATCTAATCAGTAGATGTTTGATTTTCATGCCTGTTTGATAGACCTATATACCTTGGGTCATGTGTAAAGTTCTTGGGTGAGAGGGGTTGTGACTGGACACAGCTGAAGAAGTGCTGCCCAAGAGGCGGCACACTATACTAGCTTCTTCTGTTTGGTTTTGTTTCATTGGGCCACACCTGGACGGCATATATGGGTTACTCCTGGCTCTGTGCTCTGGAATTACTCTTGGCAGTGCTTAGGGGACCATCTGGGATGCCAGGGATTGATTCAGGATGGGCTGTATGCAAAACAAGTGCCCCTTCCACTATAATATCTCTCTAGCCCTATCACTACACGAGCTTCTAAAAAGGGGCTGCAAGAAGGAAGTGCTAGAGGAAGCGCTAAACATTAAGAACATTAGGGCAGGGGCAGGAGCGATAGCACAGCAGGTAGGGCGTTTGCCTTGCACGCAGCCGACCCAGATTCGATTCCCAACATCCCATATGGTCCCCCGAGTACTGCCAGGAGTAATTCCTGAGTGCATGAGCCAGGAATAACCCCTGTGCATGCATCACCGGGTGTGACCCAAAAAGCAAAAAAAAAGAAGATTTACAACTCAGTCTTAACATCCGAAATTGAAACTTTGGATTTTTTTTTTTAATTTTTATTAGTGAAACCCCATGAGGTACAATTGTAGACTTACAAATTTTTGTACTTGGGTTTCACTTATACAATGATCAAACACCCATCCTTCCAGTGCCCATTTTCCACCACCAGTGGTCCCAGTATCCCTCTCGCTCCCCATTCCCCCACCCCCCTGCCTCTGTGATAAGTGATTAAACAC
>JAOXYA010112915.1:0-10619 GCA_028565675.1 Sorex palustris | reverse complement strand
GTCCTTCTTAGAGATGGGAATTTAAAAATAGTTTCATGTTTCCCTTTCAGGATAAGTGGCCCTTTAAAGAGTCCTAGGCCACTCATACCTGGAGCTTGTCGCTGACTTCTAGATGACGGTTGCTGGGGCTCCTAGGGGGCAGGCAGAGGGATGGCACTTGCCCCCATCTGGAGCAGCCCAGCAGAAACGGCCTACTGCAAAGTCCAGGGCCATCTCTGCACCATGTTGCTCGGTTCCAAGATTCGTTTGTGTATCTCTAAAAATCCTTTAAAACCACATTTGAGCATATATTCTATAACTAAAACCATTTAAAAGAGAGCAGAAGACCCTATTTCCCTCTGCTTCATTTCTTCCATGGCAATGAGTTTATTGTGTTCTCACTGCTGGGTGATTGAGAAATGGGCCACAGGCTACACAAAACTACCAAAAGCCGAAACTAAAATTAGAGGGCTGGAGAGATAGTACAGCAGGTAGGGCAGTTGCCTTGCATGCAACTGACCCAGGTTCAATTCTCAACATCTCATCTGGTCCCCTGAGCACCGCCAGGAATGATTCCTTAGTGCAAAACCAGGAGTAAACCCTGGACATTGCCTGGTGTGGCACCCAAACAAAACAAAACGAAACAAAAACAAATAAACCTCCCTTCCCCCCACATGAACTAAAATTAGAACTTTGGTTTTGGATCTACTCCCAGCCAGAGACCATGTGATGCTATGTCTCAAGCCCGAGCCTCCCACATGTTAAGAACATACTCGGCTCATTGAGCTATCTCTCTGGCCCCTACAATTGGTACTTTGGAAAGATTCCTTTGGTCACCTGGGTAACTAAGGATTGCAAGTGGTCACTCAGGAAGACATTAGCCTGTGACTTTAAGGACAGGGGTGAGAGACAGATGAGAGTATGAGCTTGTCCCCAACCCCAGCCTTTCTGCTCTCCAGAATCCTTTTCATCTCTGAGGGTAAGAGGAGACCAATTCCTGGCAAAGCTTTTTCTTTCTCCATCTCTTCTTCTTCCACTGAATCAGGAAGAGTCTCTTGCTTTCACAGTTGCCTTTGGCTCACCTGACAAGGCCCAGCAGATGGGAGGTTGGGGTCACACTTCCCTTAGCCCACTTCAGGGTGTGCATCCCAGAGGTGTGGGCCAGGCTTACTCCGGTCTCCTTCCCAACAGTGACTGAGGCATCTCATCCTTGCTTGCAGTGGACCAGCGAGCAAGTCAAGAAAGGCTGGCCCAGGGGCAGAGCTCAGAGGAGACAGCTCCATTTCTCTGTGAGTGCTGCTGAGTTAGGAGCACATTATAATTGCGGTGTACACTTTCCTATGTGTTCATCCACCTCACAGTGACCTTTGGCGATGGACAAATGTCTTATTCCCACTTGCTAGTGAGGAAATGGCAGTGCAGAAGAATTGTCCATGAGACCTAGAGACGAGACAATTGAAAATGAGCATTGGGCAAGCCCAACAGGAAGAGAGGTTGCACTGAGAGTTGCCAATGTTGGTGAGCAAACAATTTGATAAGAAACAAAAACTCAGTGTTTCTCCCCCAGGATATTGGTTAATTATTAAGGAAAAATGTAAAAGAGGTCCCCAGCAGACTCTACTTCAGCCACAGGCATGGGCCTTTGACCACCAGTAATACTGTTTTCGCATCACATAGCCCTGAGATGGCATGCTGAGGGCACAGTTGTGCTTGTTCTGTGTTTTTTTTGTTTGTTTGTTTATTTTGTTTTCTTTTGTCTTGAGGCCATTCTTGGAAGTGCAAGTGCTCAGGGCTTTCTCCTCGCTCTGTGATCAGGGAACACTTCTGACAAGCCTTGGGGGACCATATGGACTGTTGGGGATGGGACCCAGGTCAACTGTATGAAAGGCAAGTGTCATACCCATTGTGCTATCTCTTTGGCCCCTTAGGGGTGGGGGTGTTTTCAACCTAATCATGCCAAAACATCAGGTAACCCCAAATCGAGAAACATTCTATAGAATCCTCCAGAAGTACCAACCAGCACCCGAAGGTCATCATCTTCTCACTTTAACCAAGAGAGTACAGAGGACAAGGAAATGAGGGGACCCTCTTTCTGCAGGGGTGCCCTGTTGACCACACAGGCCTTCAGCTCACAGAGAAACTCACTGCTGCCCAATGCTTGCGGCTGGGATCCACGTCTATTTGCTGGAGGGCTTTCTTCAGAGCATTCTTCAGAGGTTCTGTGTGTACTGATCAGAGAGCAGAGCGTGCCTCCCACACCACCCGCCTCGCCACCCCTGTGCAGCCCTCACCTGAGAAGGTGCATAAATATTCCAACTTCTGATCCTCTTAAGGTCAGGAGATGATGGGGAGGGGCTCACACTGAGACAATATTCTATTTAGGTTTCCAGAGTTACTCTGGGAATGGAGGTTTAGCTGCCTCACTGGTAGCTAATTGATAAGGAACTCTTTTGGGGGGGAGCACATTCAGCAGTGCTCAGCGGACATGCCTGGTAGTACTTTGGGTACCATATGCGGTGTTGGGGTTTGAACCAGGGTCTCAGCTACAGCCACATAGTAGGCAAATACCTTAGTCATTGTGCTATCTGTCTGGCCTTGATAATGCACCGTGACTCCCCTTCATGTCCAGTTTCCCTAATCCTCTGCCAGCATCACCTCTTATTGTAACTACTTGCATCCAACACCAAGGCCACTGCTAAAGAGCACCATCATCTTTCAGTCACAGACAACAACTTCAGCAAAGACCTGATGCATGGCAGGGCCAAACAGGATTGCCATGAACAGTTACCCAGGTGGTGCACTGCCAAATTCCAGGGTCAGGACTAATGGATGCCTATCTTATTTTCCTACGCCTGTTGTAACTAATTAGCTTAAAACAACACACATTTGGGCTGGGGAGGTAGCTCAAAGTGGTGGACCATATGCTCTTGCATGTGTACTCCTGAATTCCATGCCTAACACTGGGAATCCTCTCTAGCTGTCCCCTCTTCCCTCCTGCACTTCCAGGTCTAACCCTACTGACCTCCAGCACTGACAGGCCTGGCCAAGTGCCTCAAGTTCCAAACCCTTAGGCTTATACCAGCCAGCTCACTGTTGCTGGGAGTAGCTTCTAGAACTCTGAGAGTCATTGGAAAGCAACCTATTAAGCACACACACACACACACACACACACACACACACACACACACACACCCCACCCCACATATTTACTATCAGAGTTCCAGAGATCAATTTCCAAAATGGGTCTCACTGTACTGAAAATCAAAGTGTTGTCTGAAAATCGGTTCTGTGCTTCATCTAAGGCTTTGTCTCCTGTTACTTTGCTTTTTTCAACTTCTCAAGCCTCACATATTCCTTGGCTTGTGGTCTCTTCCCTCATCTTCAAAGTTAGGGGTATATAATTCTTTAATATTTCTTTCTCTTTCTCTCTTCTGCATCTATCATTATTTCTCTGTCTCTGGTTCTCTTCTTTCCCCCTTTCCTTCATGAAGATCTTCATGACCTCACAGATAAAACCAACCCTGATAATCCAAGATAATCTCTCCATCTCAAGATCCTTCCAAATTAGAGACCCCTGACCCACTTTCCAAGGTGTGTGTGTGTGTGGGGGGGAGGGGCAGGTTTGGACACACACAAAGTCCCTTATGCCTTATGAGGGGACAACTCAACAGACTCTGGTCATGTTGGGGGAGAGTGCATTATTCCGCCTACCTTAGTGCTCGCAGTCAAGGATCCAGAATGAAGGGGCCGGGAGTTGGCAATATCTACCCTGAGAAACCAGTGCTGTGAGGAAGGGGAAGGTAGCCAACTCGTGGGTGTGTGTATACATATATACACACACATATAGTGTGTGAGTATACATGTGTGTGTGCTTATGGGGTGTATCTGTAGAGGTGTGTGTGTGTGTGAGGATATGTGTAAATGTGCATATGGGTGTATATGTAGAGGTGCGTGTGTATGAGTATATATGTGTATATGCACGTGGATTAGCTGTAGATGTGTGTGTGAGTATTTGTGTGTATGTGCACATGGGTGTATCTGTAGAGATGCAAGTATGTGAGTACACATGCGTATGTTCATGTGGGTGTATATGTAGAGGTTTATGATCGTGAGTGTGTGTGTATGTGTATGTGGTTGTATATGTAGAGGTATGTGTGTGTGTGTGTGTGTGTGTATCTGAGGGAAGGGAGTGGTCAGGGTCAGATGAGGGTGGCAATGACAGGAGGCACCATAAGGAGGGCCTGAGGGTGTGATATAGATCTGAGAAAGTAACCCACACGTGGGTGGTGCTGCAGAGAAGCAGGCTGAGGTAGAAATTAAAGATTTTTACAGCATTTATTTATTTGTTGGAGGGGGAATACTGGGGACACACCCAGAGGTGCTCAGGGCTTACTCCCGACTCTGTGCTCAGGGATCACTCTTGGAAGTGCTCAGGGGACCAGATGTGGTGCCAAGGATTGACCTCAGTGGTCGAGGTGCAGGGCAAGTGCCCTACCCTGTACTAGATAGCTGTGCTATCTCCTGGGTCCTTTACAGAGAGCTTTGGAGGCTGCAAGGCACGTGTGTGGGAGGTCAAAACAGAGGGAGAGCGTGAGCTCTCAGCTCGGAACTGCCTTGGCTTTGAGGCTGAGAGGGTGACAGCCCTCCCCTGGTGTCCAGGACTACAGAGAGGGCGGAGGCGGGGCTCTGACACCATGGAGGGAAAAAGAAAGAGAAACTAGGTCTATTATGGGAAATGGGGCCATGGTTTTCCGTGGAAAGTGGCGGGTGGGTGGGCCTGGTGAGAGTGACAGCTTGCTAACAGGTAGGGGAAGAAGAAACAATTTGCAACTTTCCTAAAGCCTTTGTCCTCAGTCTGAAAGTCTGTGCTCAACCAGTGCCTTTCACCCATGAATGCAGGTAATCAGCCCTGGGCTGCTGAAGACGAGGTAACATTTACTGCAGGGCGCCACAAACCTAGAGCGAAGTTGTTCAGCCACAGAGGATGGAGGAGGGAGTGGGGGAGTGGATGGCGAGGGAGAAAGGCTGATCTCAGCGGGCAAGGCTGTGCATTCCGCCCCTCTGCCCACCTCCTAGCCTGTGCATCCCCCCACGCCTCCTACTGCTACAGATGGAAGGCTGGGTAGCTCTGTCCCTCCACCCGCTGAGGCATTGCTTGTCTCCTTGGGGGCTCTCCCTCTTTTCCTTTCTGTCTCCTCTTTCATTTCCCAATGTCTTCCTCTGCTTTGGAGCGTGGGAGAACCAAGAGGAGAAGAGATGGTGACTGTGGACTCCTTCTTGTGTTTCCATCTTTTCTTTAAAAAGATGGGCCTGGACAGGGCTCAACAGACTGAGCATATACTTCGTGTATAAGGCAAGCACCTTAATTATCTATGTATTATTTTAGCACCCCCCCTCCCCCAGTGCATGCATGCTTTGTAGGAGGCTCAGATTCAATCTCCAGCACCTCCTGGTCCCCTGAGACTGCTGGGAGCAACTCCAGAGCATTGAACTGTGGGAATCCCTAGCACCACAGGCTGTGACCTGAAAGTAAACTAAACAAGACTGGAGAGCTAACATAGAGGTTAAGGCACTTGCCTTGCATGCAAACAGTTCCTGTTTGATCCCGGCACCGTCAGAAGTGATATAGGAGCACATGCCCTGTTTTAATACCCTGGGCACCCCCAAAAACTCCCCCCACCCGCAAAAAAAAAAGACAAAGACCCATTGTGAGTCTGGAAGGATGCAGAGGGTATAAGATGTGAGATTCCCATGGCCACGCGTAACATTGCAGTGAGGGCATCTGGGAGACTTAGCAGCTGACACACACAGCAGCTGGGCCCAGGGGTGCCAGCTGGCAAAAGGAACCTATGGGAGACACCAGTGGCATTCACAAAGGCAAGACTCTGAAGTAGGAGATAATCTCACAGCCAGCTGGAGGCAAACCAGTATAAATCTCTGGAGAACAATTTGGTTATATTTTTTAGAGTGAGAGTCACACATGCCCTATGACCTGGAAATTCTAGCTCCTAACATCTGCAGTGGGCAATGTTTGCAGGTGCTGGAGGAAAAGAATGTTCATTACAGCAGCTTAATTTGAAAGATCCCAAACCTGAGACCCACAAAATGTCCTTCTACTAAGAAGGTGGATACATTCCTGTAAGGCAGTGCAGCAAAAAAGTGCAGCGAAATAAGTTACAAGTATGGGACATAACTAACAGCAAAATGTTCAGGGGAAAAAGCATGGCACTTAATATCTGCCTAAGGATTCTAGTTATACAAAGTTTAGAAATGTGCGCAGGTTTAGAGAGATAGAACAGAGGGTCACATGTTTGCCTTGCATCCAGCTGACCGAGGTTCCATCCCTGGCACCACATATGGGTCCTCCATGCCCACTAGGAGTAATTCCTGAGTAATTCCTGAGCACAGAGCCAGGGGTAAGCCCTAAACACAGTCAGATGTGGCTCTAACAGCACCTCGCCCCCCCAAAAAACATACAAAATCACTGTATCACTGTCAGTGTATGGGATTTTAGTAGCCTCTCCTTACTTGTCTTTCCCAATGATTGGAGACTCGTTCAGGATCAGGGGTATGAGACCTGTTATCGTTACTGTTTTTGGCATATCGAATATGCCACGGGAAGCTTGCCAGGCTCTGCCCGTGCGGGTGGGATACAAAATAATTTGTGTTATTCACACCTATGTGTAATGTGTATGGATATTATGTATAAGCACTGATGTTTATTTGTGTATATGTATTTGTGTGTTCCATCCCTGGCACCACATATGGGTCCTCCATGCCCACATGCAAAAATAATACAAAGTGAAGAAAACCAAAAAGGATAAAACCACGTGTGTGTATGATTCTTAAGACTAATGATGTGAATCAATATAGAGTAGTGGGATTTAAAGCCAGATTGCTCGACTTGTATGCTGTATCATCCCTTACTGATTGTGTAATCTTAGAAAAGGGCTGGAGTGATAGCACAGCGGGTAGGGCGCTTGCCTTGCATGCAGCCAACATGACCAATCTTAGAAAAGTTACTTAACCAACTGCTAGGCAGTATTTCCCAAATTAAGTGTTACCCCCAACCCCAACAGGGCGGGGGTGCGGAGTGGGGTGGTGGAACAATCTAGATAAGCTAGATAAATGATCTAAATAGTAATTTATGCCCAAGGCATAAATGTGGAGGAACCTTCACTTTTTCACTTATTCCATATTTTTTGGTGGGAGTTTGGACCACACCTGGCAGTGCCAGTAACATGCAAAGCAAATGCCTTATTAGGGCATTTATTATTATTATCTCTCTGCTCCTGTTTGCTTGCTTTATTCAAGAAGAAATATTTCCAGGGAACCCCTGAGTTAATTATTATTATTATTGTCACTGTCCTCCCATTGTTCATCGATTTGCTCAAGTGGGCCCAGTAATATTATTATTATTTTATTATTATTATTATTTTTGGAAAGAGGGCAGGAAGTCAAATGTGCTCTATAGTTCTCAGTTTCCTTGTGAGAACAAAAAAGGGAAATGACAGTTGACTATGCAGCAATTGGTAGGCTAATGCTGTGTAACAAACACCCTCAGGCTTTTTCTCCCTCTCAAGTCTGTGGCTGACTGGGATCCTGCTGGGCTTGGCTTCAAGCTGCAGATGGTGCTAATGCCTGTCCCACTGTCTGCACCAGCAACTCTCCAGGGCATGTTCTTTCCCTGGCAAAGGTTGCAAGTCTGAGTGGCAAGTGGAAACACTGGATGTCTTCTTAAGCCTTTTGGCATTCTGCTTCTGTGCATATTTCATTGACCAAAGCATCACAAAACTTAAATCAGGGGTCTGGGGAAAAAAAGGTTCTATCCACAGAGAACCAGAACATAGGGAGAGAAGGAAGGACCAGGAACTACTAAGAGCACCATCCTGGCTATTTCTGGGATGATATGGAGGATTAAACAAGTTTACCTATGTAAACGATTTGGCACATAGGACGGGTCTGGTACATAGCAAGAGCTCAGCAGGAAAAGAACAAAGTTGGGGAGAAAGGGAATTCAATTCTATCAAATCCCCCCTGATAGGCGGAGCCACATTCACTGCTCAGGGGTCACACCTGGCTCTGTACTCAGGGTTCATGCTTGGCAGTGCTCTGGGAACCAAATGGGTGCTAGGGATCACACCTGGGTTGCAGCCACACCACATGCAAGGCAAGTGCTATGATCTTTGTACTTTATCTACGCCTTCCCAGGAAGTGCTCAGGAGACTCGGAGGCCCCGCCTGGCAATTCTTGGCCAATCAGGCAGGTGGTTTCAGGAGAGGGTCAGAAGATGGGGCCCTCTAGGCCTGGGGTTGCTTGGGGCAATCCAGGTGGTGTCAGGGATCGAACTGGGGGGGGTCAGCCACGTGCAAGGCAAGTGCTTTAACCACAGTACTATTTGTCTGCACCTCCCCCCACCCCGTATTTTATCTTTTTTGGGGGGGGTCACACCCAGTGATGCACAGGGCTCACTCCTGCCTCTGCACTCAGGAATTACTCCTGGCAGTGCTCGGGTGAACCACATGGGATGCTGGGTCAGCCGTGTGCAAGGCAAACATCCTACCCACTGTGCTATCACTCCAGCCCCCTCCCCCCAACTTTTAAAAAAGAACAGAAACAAACAAAACAGAGGAGCTAACTATTGAAATGTCTAGGAACTGTTGAGATACAGAGGGCAACGCCAGGACACAGTCACTCCCAGCGGGTGGACATGTGAAGTCCTGGGAATGGGCTGACCGGGTGTGGCAGAGAGGAAGCTACTGGGTGGCAGAGGGATTGAGGCAGAGGAGGAAGAAGAGGATGGGAGATGAGCTCGTCTATTCAGAGAGGGTTTGGTCTTGTTCAGTTCCGTGCCTGGCATGTGAGAGATGCTTCTCCAGGGCACTGGGAGGAAGGAAGAAACAGGTCTGGAGACACAGATCAGAGAGGATCTGAGAGAAAATGAGGCGCCTCACCCAGAAAGCCTGAGGAGGAGCCGGTGGAGGGAAGGGAGTGAACAGCTGCCTAGTGGGTTGGCCGGCCTTGGCCACTGATCTAATTTGGACCCAGCCTCACTGGGAGGGACTGTGGGGTTGGTGTGGCCAGACGGAGGGGCGGATTCCTGCTTCATCTGCTGAATTCTGTCTTTGTCCCAGCTTCTGAGCAGCAGGCCTGGCTGACGGGCCATGGCCCTCCCTGCCACATGCACACCTTCTTATCCAGATCTCCCCAGCTTTGCCCAACGTGCCTCCCTGCTCCTCAGGCCTCTTCTGTGGGGAGGATGGGGGGGTGGGGGGAGGATGAACTATCTTGGTTCTCTGGGACGAGAGCAGGGCTGGATTGGAGGGAGCCCTTCTCTCGGTCCCCAGCTTTGGCCTGGGATGCTCCTTGGAACCTTCCTGAAGGGCAGGCAGCCAAAGGCCTAAGGAGAAGGTAGAACCATTTCCTTATAAATTATGTGGTTATAAAGACAGGAGTTTCACATGTGGGTTTTTGCATAATCAGGTTATCGGGTAGTCAGCCCATTAGAGCCTTGTAAAACTCTGACTCATGGCCTGGAGCAGCCCAGCCTCATGGAGGTGAGCAGCAGGGATGGCATTCTGAGGAGGAACCTGCCAGCCTGGCCTCAGGTGGGGCTAGCCTGGGGGCCCACGTGTCAGGTATGGGCTTTCAAATCCCAGCTGAGTTCACCTGTGGGCCCCGGCCTCTTGCCAACTATGTGACCTCGGTGAGTCGCTCACCGTCCCTGAGCTCTGCTTCCTGATGTGTGTGTGGTGGTGGCAGGTGGAGGATGGGCCAGGCTGAGTGACTGGCTGCCCTTAGAGAACCTGGAGAGCACATGGAGACAAGAGCTGGCCACCCACTTCCGGTTTCCCTCGGAAACCTAGTTGTTGGTGCTTTGACAGATGGCTGCAGTGACCTGGAAACCAGCAGCATTCGTCTCCAAGGACTGCCCCAACAAAGTAGTCCTGAACTTGCAACCACAGAAACTTGCCTTCTCATAGTTCTGGAAGCCCAAAGTGAGGAATGAAGATGATGGGAAGGCTACATGCTCTTTGAGGCTCTTGGCTGTCACCACATGCAGGCCATTGGGGTCCGACTGAGATGTTTTCTGTGAAGACAGGGAAAGGGGCATAAAGATGACTATGAAATGGTTGAGAGCCATCCTGGCAGGAAGAAAATCGGGAACATTATGGGCCAGGTTTCTGGGGGCCCTCAATCCTCTCCTGTTCCTTTGGGTGGTCCCGGGACTCTGAAGCAAGATCACCAGGAACCGTTGGGACGGTTCTCCCCATGTCCTGACCACTTTAGGAATCCTGAGTCTAATGGGGAGTTGGGGGTATCCCCCTGAAGAGGGTGCTTGGGGAACTGGCTACGAGTGCCAGACAGGTCGGGAGAGTGGGTTTTTTTTCTTGGTTCCCCAAAATTCAGAGAACAAAGAGGGGTTTGGAAAGTCATAATCTTATAGTTGTGATTGGGGTACATGGCCTTGGTCATGATCTCGAGGAAATGTCATTGAATCTTAGGCCTGTAACCTCTTGTTCTCTTTGTATCTGTATTCGGAGGGAGAGGAGGGAGAGGAGGGAGAGAGAGAGAGAGAGAGAGAGAGAGAGAGAGAGAGAGAGAGAGAGAGAGAGAAAGAGAGAGAGAGAGAGAGAGTG
>JAOXYA010112895.1:0-10620 GCA_028565675.1 Sorex palustris | reverse complement strand
AACTGTACTTCATGGTGTCTCACTAATTAAAAAAAAAGTATGTTCAATTTTTGTAACAATGACTTGTTAATATATTTATATAAAAATTTATATATAAACATATATACAAATCATTCATTGTATATAAATCATTCATAAATAAATGAATGATTTATATATATTTATATAAATATACATGTATATAAATGGGTCAGAGAGAATACAGGGTTTAAGATACTTGCCTTTCTTGGGTCTGACCCTGTTGTGATCCTTGGTATACTGCAAATGGTTTGATTCCTTGTGCACCACAAGAGACAGGAATAAGCCCTGTGCAAAACAACCCCTTTACCCCCAAAAATCTTTAAAATAACTTGATTTACAAATTTAGAACTATTAACTGAATTTTAATATAATACCTAATAATACTCTTATGGAAATAAAAATCTTTGAAAGATAAGACGTATGCAAAAATATTTACAGTTTTTAAATTAGAAGCCATGTATTGAATGGTATAAATATACCTCTAAAACTATAAGCAACATTTTATAGAAAAGGAAGAGGGGCACTAACTATTTATAAGTCAATTTTAATAAATCACACTTAAATTTTACTTTGAAATTAAATAGTAAAAATAAGACGAGGATAGTTATCAAAGTGTATCATATAATGATGGCAATTAGCATATTGTGCTAATAACTTCTAGAATGAGATAAAAAGAATACTTTTTTTCAATATAATCATTGGGCTCTATTTTGTTAAAAGATAAAAATAATTAAATACTTAAAGTTTAGTGGATGAAGAAACAAATTTAAATCATAGACATGAATGCTTAAATATAAAGAACCATGAAAAGTCATTTTTAGATCATTTTATTCTTGAGTGTTTGGTGTTTCCCAACAATTCTAGGTATCTCCAGGACAGCAGGAAGTGTTTTTCATCACATGGTCACATGGTATAAGAGGTCAAACCAAGAGTTCTGTGCATTCAGACATGTATTCCAGTTCTCTCAACTATCTCCCTGTAGCACTGTAGCACTGTCCTATGTTCATCCATTTGCTCGAGTGGGCCCAGTGTGAGATTTGTTGTTACTGTGTTTGGCATATCAAATACATCACGGGTAGCTTGCCAGATTTTGTCCTGCAGGCAAGATACTCTTGGTATCTTGCAGGGCTCTCAGAGAGGAGCAGAGAAATCGAACCCCCACTGGCCGGGCTGGCTGCATGCAAGGCAAACGCCCCATCTGCTGTACTATTGCTCCAGTTTATATCCCTAATCTCAAAATATTTCACTTCTTGACTCACATTTCAAATCCACCTTTTCCTATTTCTCTTATTAATACATGAGTGGTGACAAGTGGGACTCTGTTTGTCTACGGTTTCCCCAGAGTCTTTCATTTTCAAGAATGAAAATACTGAGTAGTAAAGATTAAGCTTATTAGAAAACTGAAGAGAAAGAAACTCCCCAGCAGGGAAGAAATTTAGTATAAAAATCAAGTATGGCTGGTTTTGTGGGTTTTTCTTTTATAGGAAACTAGACCTTTGTGTTACTTATCAACGTACCAAAGGATTCTCATTGGTGTGCCAGAGATACCTTGTTAATGTAGGGCCCATTTGTGTAGCAAGATAAGGTTAACTTCTTGAGTTTTCATTTGGACTGGTGGGAACTATCTTTTTAATTTAAGACCATTTAGTTACATATTTCACCACATACCCGGGTATTGCCTTTGTTATCTCTTGGTCTCTGACAAGCCCCAGAGCTGGGACAGAATTTATGGTCTTAAGAAAACGAAAATCACCTAGCCTCAGAGAAACTCCAGGAGTTGCCTGGAATGTCTGAAATACAGACTTAAATGAGTACAATGGAGTCACAAGCAACACTGATCAGGAGAGAAATTGTGCCTTTTTCTCTATTCTCAGCATTATAGCAACACTAATCTCTGCTCTTGTGCTGAACTTTACATGAAAGAAATTTCACGAAAGAGCTTGTGCATATGTTATTCCTCGTCCTCCCTTCTTATCCTCCATTCTTATCATTGTTTCTAAATTTAGTCAACCTTCAAGTAGAAGCTCCAAAATTTCACATTTCTTACAGAGTGGTTTAGCTATTCCCTACTTTTTTTATTGGAAAAGCAAATACACTTTTGCATTTTTCATCTATAGACTTAGTAGTGTACTATGATAGTTGTACTTTGATATCTCCTCTATTACTTCTGCTTAACGTAATACCTATATAGTAAAATAGGATTCTATGGATAGGTGAATAAATTAAATATGGATTTAATCTACATTAAAGGTACTTTTATGGAATGAAAGGGATGAACCTAACCTGGTTTAGAATTCTGAAATGTCTTTTTTTAAGAAAATGGTTTGAACACTTTTCTTTGTTTAATGGATGTATGAGTCAGCTTTTAAGTAGTAAATCTGAGAACTCTTCATATGCAAATTTTTCATGGCACAGAGCAGTTTGATACTTTGTAGAAGGAGAGAGAAAGCTTATGTAGCAGAAGCACAAAAAAAAGGCAGCACAAAGGCAGGTCAGCACCAAGGGTTTGTTCAGTCTTTTACATGATGAAGGTTCAATTCATTTAGAAAGAGTCCGTGGCAGAGAAATTAGAAGGAGAGTAATTGCACTCATTTTTTAAACTAAACATATAACTTCTGCCAGATATGTAGTTCAGTGTATAAAAAGAACGCTTTTTTTCTTTCCTGTAGCATTCTCAAAGGAATTGACTGACAGTTGGTTACTATTCTTAAGCACAAACACAGCATGTTGTATAACATCTTAGTGATAAATGTATCTATGCCACATTGTTTCAAAATAGCAAATATGTTGAGTTTATGAAATCATCTCAGTATATGTACACACAAACAAGGAATCTACTTTTGAGTATGCGTCTCATAGAGAGCAAATTATTATAACTCTCCCAAGGCAACCTGATTTCAGGAGAACATAAAAATTCAAATGTCATTTACAGTTGTCACTGACTTAAATGCTAATACTCCAAATATTTTTTGAATTATATTATAGAGTTGGAAGTATTATTCTGTCTACTTGTTTTAAATCCACAGGTGACTCTCCATTAGAAAATTATTTCAATCACTCAGATACCCCTGACATTGGAACTGAGGCCTAATTTGCCTTAAAATCTCTATTCATATCCAGAAATGAAAAAGCTTCGCACAGGTGCTCTTTATTCTATCAATAAATATTAACAGATATATATATATACTCAAAAGAGCCAGTCATCTTCATCAGGAACACAGTGACTTCAAGTGACTGTAGCTAGACTACATTCCCCTCAGACATTCAAGTGCATATGTCATTTCCACTGTGTTACTTTGCATCTCTGGGATATAGTCCCAGAAATGGTATTGCTGAGTCATATAGGAACTCAATTTCTAGTTTTTAGAGGAATGTCTATATTGTCTTCCAAAAAGACTGGACCAGTCAGCATTCCCACCAACAATGAGTGAGAATTTCTTTCTCCCCAAACCGTGCTAGCATTGGTTGTTCTTGTTCTTTTTGATGTGTGCCAGTTCCTGTGGTGTAAAATGATACCTCATTGTTGTTTTGATTTACATATCACTGATGATTACTGATGTAGAGCATTTTCTCATGTGCCTTTTGGCCATTTAAATTTTTTTTAGGAAGTTTCTATTCATTTCTTCTCCCCATTTTTTGATGGGATAGGTTTTTTTTTTCTTGTAAATTTTAGCCAGGGTCTTGTATTTATGATGGATATTGGGTAAATAATGCTTTCCATGTTGTGGGATCTTTCAGTATTTTGGTCAATGTTTCTTTTGAGAGGCAGAAGTTTCCTAGTTTAGTAATGCCATTTGTTTATATTTGTTTCAACTTGCATGGTCAATGGTGTTTCATCTTTGAAGATGCCTTTAGCTTTGAGATCATGGAGTGTTCTGCCTACATTTCCCTCCATGTACCTTATGGAATCAGGTCTGATATTGAGTTCTTTAATCCATTTGGATTGAACATTTGTGCTTGGTGTTAGACAGAGGTCTGAGTTCACTTTTTTTTTTGCATGTATTTGTCCAGTTTTACCAGCACAACTTTTTGAAGAGATTTTCCTTGCTCCACTTCACATTCCTTGCTCCTTTATCAAAGATTAAGTGATCATATACTTGAGTGGCGATGTCAGAATATTCAGCTCTGTTCCATTGGTTTAAGGATCGGTTTCTATTTCAATACCTTGCTGTTTTAATTACTACTGCTTTGTAGTACAGTTTGAAAAGGGGCAGGTGGTGCAAACCATCCTTTTTTTCACAAGGATTGCTTTGACTATTCATCCAGGGTTTATAGTTCCATATGAATATCAGGAGTGCTTTTGGCTATTTCTTTGAAGAATGTCATGGGTATCCTTATAGGGATGCACTGACTGTATAATGCTTTGGGGTTTATTTCCATTTTGACAATGTTAATCCTCTAAATGCATGAGCAGGGGATGTATCTCCATTTCCTAGTGCCCTCTTTTATTTCTTGAAGTAGTATTTTGTAGTTTTCTTTGTATAGGTCCTTCACCACTTTCGTGAAGCTGATTCCAAGGCACTTGATTTTCTGAGGCACTATTGTGAACAGAATTTTTTAATTTTAATATCTCTGCCTTCTCTTTTATTGTCTGTAAATAGGAAAGCCATGGAATTTTGTGTATTGATTTTGTAAGCTGCCACCTAACTATACAAACCTATTGTTTCTAGCAGCTTCTTGGTAGAGGCTTTAGGGATCTCTATGTATAGGATCATGTCATCTGCAAATAATGAGAGCTTGATTTCTTCCTTTCCTATATGTATGCCCTTGATATTTTTTTCCCTAATTGCTATGTCAAGTACTTCCAGTACTATATTGAATAGAATTGCTGAGAGTGTACAAATTTGTCTTGTTTCCAGTCTTAGAGGGAAGGCTTTTAATTCCTCCCAATTGAGAATGATGCTTGGCATGGACTAGTGGTAGATAGCTTCGAATATATTAAGGAAAGTTCCTTCAACTCCCATTTTGCTGAGAGTTTTTTTTATCATAAATGGTTGCTGTATCTTGTCAAATGCCTTCTCTGTGTCTATTGATATGACCGTATGGTTTTATAGTTTCTTTTATTGATATGGAGTGTTATGTTGATTGACTTCCTAATGTTAAACAATCCATGAATATCCAGGATAAATCCTACTTGGCTGTGGTGTTTGATTTTTATAATGAATCATTGGATTCATTATTACTGTTTGATTCATGTAGGCTAGCAACTTCAATTATTAAAACCTGGTGAGTTTCTGCGTTGTTTTACCATTGTGACCTTTGTGATTTTTTTTCCATTTTGAAAGTTTTTGCCCTACAATGAGGTTATCAATGTGTGTTACCATGGCTTATTGATAGGTAAAGATATGTGAGACCTGGGTTAACTAATGGCTAATATGTGGGGTGTAGACACAGCAACTTCTTCGAGGGGATGTGAAGTAACCACACAGTTTTGTAGTTAGAGATTTTTAAGGTATGCCTTGATGGGTAGATGCTGGGACATGATTCTAGGTAGGGGTTCACATACTTGTGAGAAGACTGAGTTGGGGGCTTTGGGGATGGTGGCTGGCAGGGAATGGTGGTTCAGACAAGATAGGGGTGCCAGGCACTTCCCTCCAAGTGGGGGCTGGGGTTGGAGGGGGGTGGCTGGGTGCAGCCAGGAGGATCAACACACGTATTGGACAACTGGGTTCAGTGCTATGAGGTAGGCAACTTGGAGGGAATTATTATTTATTTTAAGCTTTACAACTGCCTGATTAAAAGAAAACTTTCCAATAGTGCACACGTTATTCTGTATTTTAAGTCTTAGTGAAACCAATCCATTTGCCCAAATTCAAATAGTAAATAACTACAAAGTGCTTACTTGTGGGTATCCAACTGATCTTGGATTTCAGGACTATAATTATTTTTTAATTTGTCTCTCAACTTTCTACTTATTTCAAAGTCTTTGCTATAGCTTCAGCTAGACTGTTTTAGAACTACTTTGCTTCTCTCTTACCTAGTCAGTTATTCTGATATATAAAATGCAGAATTACTCAATCTTCAAAGCACACTTATGAATAACTCATATTGACAATCAGAGAGGATGAACAACATAATATATTAGCTATGTGATATTGCATACATCAGAGTCCTTTTGCTAACATCAGCATAGGTTAGAGAAAAAATGAAGGTGAATCTGTGATATTTACACTTATGAAAAGCTGAATCTGAGTCAGTTTAGAATCAGAACTGCACTGTCATATCACTATAAAAGTTATGTGGAGGGCAGCCTGACCACAAAAATGACCTGATAAAATTGATGCCTTTTCTTTATCATATCATGGAATGTCCTTTAAAAACAGACATGATTTAAAGTTTTACTGTCAATGATACAGATTTGTGCATGCAACATTTTACCAGATCCTCTGCAGTAGTTCCTGGTCCCTTTATCCTTGTCTAAGGGCTCCTGCTAAATACTCCCCTTTGCTTTTCCAATCATTCCCACTTCACTCCCCAGCTCTCACTGCCATATAAGCTTCATTATTTAGACAATGAGATGATGAAAAGTTAGGGATTGTGTGGAAATCATTACTATAAAATTAATCAAACAAGTACCTTTGGTTTTGTCCCATGTCAGTCGCAAAGAATGAAACAGATACAGTGACTGTCTAGAGGTAAATTAACCTGCGTCAGACCTAATTTTATTTAGTTTTGATAATTCGTTATTTGCATTACCTTAATCCTGACTCCCATTTAAAGAGCCATTTGAGGACCATTCTTTAAAAGTTAACATCAACCAACATGTATACTAAGAGAAAAGGCTGGTATATTTATTTACCTGTAGCCATAGGGTGATAAGAAATCAGCAAATCTCTACTATATAGCATTGAAGTTGTGGTAATGTTGTATCCTACTCTAGCATTACATATCCTACTCTAGACATTACTTGTTTAACTAAACTTTCGCAGCTCCCATTGTCTAAACTAAGGTAAACTTGTTTTAGCCAGAGGACTATCCCAATCTTGGATTTTTTACTGGGTGGGGTAACTTCCCACAGAGTTAAAGGTTCTCTCTCACCTTGGCTAAATCCAAGAGCCACCTGAGGAGTTTTAGAAGTCCTCATATAAAGAGATTTCCACACAAATTGTATCTCCAAAGGTAAGTCTCAGGCAGTCAAAGCTTAATGAGAGCTGATACATTTCAGGAATACTATAAAACCATTGTTAAACTCTTGACAGCTTAAAAGTGGCCATTGTGAGAGTGTGCTAAAGAATTTACCAGATGCCACAAATCAACCATTCTACTTCCTCCCATCTGGAGAGTATTTGGCAACATACTGCTAGCCTCTAACAACAATGCCAAATATATTTAGATGAATCAAAAAAAAAAGTATCAACTGAGATACTAAGAGAAGGAGTAGTTAACAGGATATAAATATAAAAACAGAAGGAGATGCATTCCAGAGGAAAGTGTCTGAGTGGGTAAGAATTTGAAGGTAAAGAATGCACAGAATGTGTGCTGGAAAGATAATACATTTGCTTAGCATGCAACCAACCCAGGTTCAATCCCTGGCATCCCAAACAGTCTCCCATGTATTACCAGGAATGATTCCTAAGCTCATTTCTAGGGGCAATCCCTGAACACTGCTGATTATGCCACCAACCACCACCACCAACAACAACAAATCGGGAGAATGCACAAAATGAGGTAGGGGTAGATTACATAATTGAAATTACAGAATGAAGGGAAAGATAGAAATTCACACTGGTAAGAAATTAGAGGTAGTTTCAGAGGGGCTGAAAGTCCATTTAACTCACTTTGATTTTATTTTCAGAGGAGTTAGGGTCAACATGGGTGTTAATCCAAGATGGAAACAGGAATCAGAGTAAACTCTAGAAAACCTATGACCCACTGTAATGACAGATTCCTTTGATTCCTGGTATACAATTTCTTACTCTCAAGAAGCTTCACTGGAATTCAAATGTAGTAAAGTATTTTATTAAGTGGCTTCTACACTCTGCTGGAGTCAGCAGCTTGTGAGCCGTTTGGTGATATAATCATTCTGTTGCAGGCAGGATGATAAGAGTAACATTATAATGTATGTTAGGGGACTATTGGCTGGAATCTAAGACTAGCTTAAAGGCATAAGGGCTTTGACAGAAAAAGATCCTTCTCAGGTGTGCAGAAAGCCATCGAGATGCTGAATTTAAGGCTGAGTGCAAGGATAGTTTCTTGAGAAGAGAGAGCTGGATTCCCTAAGAGGAGATGCACTACCCTGTAATCAAGGCCATTAAAAATTATCAGAGAAGACCATTAGTTGTTCCAAGCTCTTCCTGTTGGCCACTAGTCTATTAATGGAATTGGTGGTGGACATTGCTTTCCAGTCTCCACGTTCTCATTATCATCTATGGAATAAGACAAAATCTGATGTTACTCTTAACCTCTCTCCTACTTTCACCTTATTCTTGTGGCTTTTTAGCCTTCTAAATATCTCATCTTCATGACTCCTCTCATAAGAAAGTCCTCATCAGTCTTTGTCAAAACCAAATATCTGGCATTCCGTGTAGAAAACTTCAGATAAAAATTCCAGGTTTTTTGTTGGTCTTTCCATCTGTTTGTTTCCCAGGAAATCAACTCATATACTCTTTTGCAATCTTATTCCTGTTGGGTTTAACCCATGGAATTTTGACTGAAATACTACCCACCTTTACTCTAATTCAACAGTTATGATGCTAGTGGACCACTGGGGTGACTTATGTAAAGCAGATTGCAGAGAGATAGCCACTTTCTCCAAATCCACCTCTGCCACCTGGGACCATATGGGAAGTCTAGGACTAATAAAGTCTTTTATGAGCCCCTGCAGGCTGGAGCGATAGCACAGTGGGTAGGGTGTTTGCCTTGCACACAGCCACCAACATGATCCACCCGAGTTTGATTCCTCTGCCCCTCTCGGAGAGCCGGGCAAGCTACCAAGAGTATCTCGCCCGCACAGCAAAGCCTGACAAGTTACCTGTGACATATTCGATATGCCAAACACAGTAACAACAAAGTCTCCAATAGAGACGTTACTGGGCCCGCTCGAGCAAATTGATAAACAACGGGACAGTGACAGTGATGAGCCCCTGCACAGTACAGGCCTCAAGTCTAGCTTTCCCCCTATATAGTCATCAAGACACACCTGACACCTACTTGTTCTGTTCTGCATAGGAGTTAATTTGACCACCCAAATCTCTGGGTGTCATGGACCCAGGCTGGAGTGAGGAATAGCTCTTTGAAAGAAAGGAAAATGTGTTGTAAACCTTATACGGGTCTTCTGGATCTTTGCCTTCTTCCAGAGAAGAACTTCAGGAGAGGAGCTATAAAGTAAAACATTTTATAGGAAAGATTTTTTTTGAGAAAACAGAAGGAGAGAGAGAAAAGGGGAAGAGTAATGCACACAAGAGAGAATGTGAACTTCTCCAAAGGCAGAGAGAGCCCAGTACATACTCTAGAATTATATGTGAAAACATGAAAGTAATATCACAAGAGGGGTCCTCCCATTGTTCATCAATCGAACTGGGGTTGGCCATGTTGGCTGCTTGTAAGGCAAATGCCCTACAGCTGTGCTAGCTCCAGCCCATCACAAGAGGGGATATATAGATAATGTGTGCAACATATATGCTTCACCATGACACAAGCAGCGCATGGGCTCAGACAGCGTATGTGCACACTTCCTTTGATCATGTTAGCTATTATAGGGTTTCTCCTAAGCTGCCCCCAGGTGGGTTCCTACCTAGCTAAGAGTTCATTGCGAGGGTGGTTGTCAAGGGAGCAGAGTTGGGTTAATAGATGTCTCCTTTGAAATTCCTTTTCTTGACATTTGTTCTCGCTAGAGCTTCTTTTGGACCAGGGTCCAGCCTTTTCTGGTCTGTGATAGCAACAGATAAGCATATCCCCTCTTGCAATGTTACTTTCAGGCTTTTATATCTAATTCTAGAGTATGTACTGGGGCTCTCTCTGCCTTTGGAGAAGACCACATTTTCTCTTGATTGCATTACTCTCCCTCTTTTCTCTCTCTCCTTCCATTTCCTCAAAAAAAATCTTTCCTATAAAATCTGTTTTACTTCATAGCTCTTCTCTGGTAGAAGGCAAAGTTCTTCTCTGGTAGAAGGCAAAGATTCAGACCTTAGTTCCTGTGCCACAAGGTGGGTCCTGACAGCCTTTGGGCTAGTTGGTTCTATCACTTTCAAGAAATTCTATTGCCATAGGGGCCCTTCCCTATGAGGGCTCTTTCTTACCTGCCTCATTTATAATCTTACAATAGAACTTTCACATTATAGCCAGATTAGTTTTTTTAAACACAACTCTATCAGATTATACCATGGCCCAAAATAATAACTTCCAGCATTTATAGGTTAAAGTTCTAACTCCTTGGCATGGATTGAAGTTCTGTATCTCTTTCATTTCCCAGTCTCTTTGTTCCTGCAATTGATACAAGGGTAGTAAAAGTGTAAGTGTAAGTGCCAGATAAATCTGTTAATTTAGTTGACCACTTTAAAAGTTGCCCAAGGTAAAGGTAAAGGTAAAGGCCCTCCCGTTGTTCATCGATTTGCTCGAGTGGGCCCAGTAATGTCTCCATTGGAGACTTTGTTGTTACTG
>JAOXYA010112894.1:0-22337 GCA_028565675.1 Sorex palustris | reverse complement strand
GAGAGAGAGAGAGAGAGAAGAAAAGCACCTATGCACTTACCATAGAGGCAGGCAGGAGGTGGCGGGTGGGGTGATGGGAGGGAACCTGGGGACACTGGTGCCGAGAAATGTACACTGGTGAAGGGATGGGTGTTGGAATACTGTATGAAATACAATCATGAACAGCTTTGTAAGGGTCTATCTCACAGTGATTCAATTTAAAAAGTAATAAATAAGTAATAAAAATACAATTTAAACATGAAAAAATAAATAAAATAAAATTTCTTTTACCAGAACATTCTGTCCATCATACATATTTCGGCTTGCTCTACTCAGAGGAGTTTCTCCAAGGATCCAGTGTGCTGTGACTTGGTAGTAGAGCTCACCTATTCAGAGTTGGCACAGGGACTGGCTGCAAGACCATGTTTTCTCATTTCTCAAAATGAAATTTAATATAAGTCATAAGCCCAGGCAGGATTTCCAATCTGTTTCAACTTTCTCCCAACTTCTTCCCATGGCCATGGGAACCCCATTCTGCCCCCAGTTCCACACTCTGATTCTGGCTCTGGTCCCAGCCTCACTGGATCATTCTGGATTCACATCAGTCAAACCACTGGTTTCAGGCCTGCTGGAACCGACTAAACAGCAGTACCTTTTTGTACTGCTGTTTCAATCCTTGATCCACAGAGATAATACATCTTGCTTTATTATGATGGTATGTCTGTTTAAATTTTCTATATTGTTGGAGACATGAAATCAAGATTAGACTATTTTAATAGGATTTTTAGTAAGAATAATATGGGCCATTTCTTTTCATGTATCATATATGTTTTCTCCTAAAACATCAGCATCGATCAATACTAGAGTGCTGATGACTGATGGTGTCATGCTAACCAGGCAGAATGTTGAAAACACAAATTTAATATAGATAACTTCTGAGCCTATTCCTCTGAGATAGAAGCCTCTGTAGTTCCCTATTATATGGATGAGTCCAAATGCTAATGAGTCCAAAACCAGACACCAGGGCATTTGGTCAATGATATCAAAGGCATCACTGTCTGGGAAGAACATGTCCAGGTATATGAGGCCAACTTAAGAAAGAACATCATGGCCACAGCTGGGTGACTGAGAAAAGAAGGTTCACAGCCTCCACATCAGAGGAAGCATGCACTCAGCACTCCTTAAAACATGGGCTGCCTGCCAGTGCCAATCCCCAAACTGTTTGCTCCCAGTTAACTGTAAAGAGCTCTGCCAAAATTTAATCAAACGTGCCACTAAGCAAGTTTTTCTTAATAAAGCAAAAAGCACATAGCTTGACATTCTAGCAAAAGCTTCTTGTCCCTACATACACACACCAGTGAGAAAAGGTCATCTGACCAGTTACATTAAAATCATTGCTTTAGATCATTCCTATATTGGCCAGAAACAGCCTTAGACAGTAACCAGAAATAGGTCCAGGATGTAAAAGTCTGTAAAAAAAAATCTGGCTATAACTTAAGAAATTAATGAGGGGCCAGAGACCTAGAACAGAGGCTTCGGTGCATGCCTTGCATGCAACCAACTCAGGTTCAATACCAGGCACCATGTACAGTCCTCCAGTCCTTGCAAGGACTGAACCCTGAACACAGAACCAGTAAGATCTGAGCACTGCTAGGTGTAGCCAAAAAAACAAAACAAAAAGAAAAAATAATGAAAGTTTTAAAAATATAGTTCTGGAGACAGATTTCAGGGGTGAAGGCATTTGACTTGTATGCAATAAACCCCGGTTCATTCCCCAGAACTACATATCATCCCATGTACAATGCTCAGAGTGATTCCTGAGCACAGAGCCAGGAGTAAGTCCTGAGCACTGCCAGATGTGGTCCAACCCTCCTCCCATAAAAATACTACAAATAAATACTATATGTGTGTGTGGGGAGAGAGAGAGAGAGAGAGAGAGAGAGAGAGAAAGAGAGAGAGAGATGTCATGTCAGTCTCTGGTTTAGTTAACAGGAAATGTATCACTGTATGTTTAAAAAGTTCTCATCTCTGAATCCTTCTCTACGTCTTCAAATTTCATTTTTAATCTTTTGAAATGCATGGCCACTTTATTGATAGTCAGTCATAATTTTCCAAATAAGAGAAATATACAAATAGGTCTTTAGTAACGTGATTTTCTTATACCAGCTCTGGTTTCCACATTAGTGTGTATCTGCTCCTTTGTCTCTGCACCACTAAACTAGTATTTTTTGTATTTTTATAGAATTGTGGGCTTGAGCAATAGCACAGTGCATGGGGCATTTGCCTTACACGCAGCCGACCCAGTTTGGATTCCTCCGCCCCTCTAGGAGAGCCAAGCAAGCTACCAAGAGTATCCCTCCCTCACAACAGAGGCTGGCAAGCTCCCTGTGGCATATTCGATATGCCAAAAACAGTAACAACAAGTTTCATAATGGTGACGTTACTGGTGCACACTCGAACAAATCTATGAACAATGGGACGACAGTGCTATAGTGCTACAGTGCTATTATTTGTATCATCTGTCTCTTCAGTCTTAGGTCAATGGTTTGTCTTAGTAGCTTCAAATCTCCTCTATATTCTAGTTGATCATTTTAACAATTGATTTTTCTATCTGTATGGTTCTTGGTTGTTAGGAGAAGATAAAATTCCTAAGTTGCTTAAATGTAGACTCTGAATATGTGTCTTGATGATCTTCATAAGAATGTTGTCTAATAATAACCTGCCAAGGAAATCATATTTATAAATTTTAGCACTGTCCTCCTGTTGTTCATCAGTTTGCTCCATTGGGCAGCAGTAATGTCTCCATTGTGAGACTTGTTGTTATTGTTTTTGGCATATCTAATGTGCCACGGGAAGTTTGCCAGGCTCTGCCATGCAGGCGAATTACTCTCGGTAGCATGTCTGGCTCTCTGAGACCGATGGAGGAATCAAAACCGGATTGTTTACGTGCAAGGCAAACGCCCAACCCACTGTTCAATCGCTCCAGCACACAAAGAAATATTTATTGACATACAATATCTACTCTAAACTTTTTAATGCATTTTTAAGATCAACACAATTGAGTTTAGTTATTACACTGTTTTGGGAGTATGGTTATGGTTCTCTTTATATAAAAGTAGGTACTGGCATAATGTTTTCCCCTTTTTCTCTTTTGTATTTTATTGTATTAAAAATATAGTTAGAAATACCTAGTAAAAAATTGGAGATTAAAATTAAATTTACATAATATTTAATTTAAAAATGTAAAAAGTTTATACATTTTCCTATGTGATAAAGAAAGGGATAGATAAGAGTGGTGGACATTTTGTGTTTATGATATTTTCCATTAGTAGAAGAAACAGTAAAAGACTTGATCAACAGAATTGAGGCTTATGGTTATGTAGCAAGTATTTAAATAAACACATTTGAATATATTACAACTCTATATTGAGCCAAGTTCTCTTTTGCAGTATTTTTTTTTTGTAAAATGTTCTGCAATAGGTAATTTTCATAAGATTATGAACGTATGTTAACAGAAACCAGGTTGAATTTGTTTTTTATTTTCTAGGGTGTAGTTTATGTTGTATATATTCAGTAAAATAAAATAAATAAATAAAGGCCCTTCCGTTGTTCGTCGATTTGCTCCAGCAGACCCAGTAACGTCTCCATTGGAGACTTTGTTGTTACTGTGTTTGGCATATCGAATACATCACGGGGAGCTTCCAGGCTCTGCCGTGCGGGCGAGATACTCTCGGTAGCTTGCCGGGCTCTCTGAGAGGGGCGGAGGAATCGAACTCGGGTCGGCCATGTTGGCCGCGTGTAAGGCAAACGCCCTACCCGCTGTGCTATCGCTCCAGCCCTAAGTCAAGGACACTGAATCCAAATTGAGATGCAGATACAAAAGTCCAACCGGGGCGCACAGTGGCTTTCTGGGAGGGGGGGGCGGGAAGGCGGACGACAGACAGACAAGCCCCACCCAAGTCTCCCCTGGTGGGGAAACAGATGCAGCTACACAGCACCTAGGGGGCTTCGAGCATGTCCACACAGGCTGACGCTGGTCCCTCAGAGCCCCACGGCCAAGCAGTGGTCAGCAAGTGGCCGCTGAGCCGCTGTGCCCGGCCCCTGGTCCCGGGCCTCCCTGGGGCGCTGGGGAAGGCGAGGAGGGGGCAGGGCTGTCTCCCCAACAAAGGCGCTTCAGATCAGGCCTTTCCGCAACAGGGAAGCAGGCACGAGGCCAGAGCAGGGGCTGGACTCCGGCCAGCGCCGAGGTGCCGGGTCCGCCCCACTGACCAGCGGGCACCATCCCGGGGCACCCACCAGCGTGATGGCATGGGAGAGCGAGCACCGGAGCATGTAGCCCGTCTGCCGGAACTCGACCGCCGACACGTCATCCTCCAGCACCTCCACCTCCAGGCTCTTGTTCCTCCAGCACCAGTCCTCGTGCGTGATGCCAACTGCAGGGGGCACGGACAGCGGACGCGTGTGGGCCCGGGGTGCCCGGCTGCCCAACACCGCCCAGAGAAACGGCAACAGTGGGTCTCCTGAATATGACCCGGGTGTGCACCAGCGGAGTTCCCAGAGTCCCGGTGAAGATAATCAGGAGAGAGGGACCCCCGGGGGGGGGGGGTTCTAAATGCCCCCTAGGAAACGGGACTCGGCGCCCCGTCCTGTAACGGCCGCAGAGCTCACGGGCCCAGCAGCCTCCCGGTCCAGCCCCTGTCCAGGCAGCGTGTGTGAGCTCCACACGGCACACATGAAAACACACCCTCGTTCTCCGGCACGACAGGAAAGAGAACTGCCCAGGGGAAACCTGGGAAGTGTCCACTTCACTGGCTTCCCTGTCGGCTGCTCCCAGCTACCACAGAGGCGGGGGCGGGGGCGGGGGCGGGGGGGCGGAGCCACGGCACAGCCGGGCTGGCGCCTGCCTGGTTCGATCCCCGCCACCCTCCAGGGTCGCCTGAGCCGGCCAGGAGTGATCCCTGAGCAGCTGGGCGTGGCCTGAAAACAAAACCAGTCAAAGATTGAAAAAACTCCAGAGTTGGGGAGCACGGCTGGGAGGGCTGAGGGCAGGGTCGCCCGTGTCTGCCGGCACCCACGGCTGTGTGGGGCCCCAGGGCTGCCTCAGGCCCTCGCCCATGTTGGCCGGCCTTCTCCACAACGGCTCCCCACCTGACAGGTGGAAAGAGGCCGAGTTTCCCAGCTAAGTCACCTGCCACAGGCCCACAGCCGTGAGGGGCAGCACCCGCACCCGGGACGCCACAGCAGGGACCCGGCTCGCGCTCCCGAGCAGGACGCAGGGAGTGCCCGGGGCAGCCGCCCCTGCAGCAGCAGCAGCAGACACGCGACTCAGGGGCACCCGGAAGAGCAGAGAGAGACGGGCCGGGCCGGGGCAGCCTGGGGCACTCACCCTTATACTTCCCGGGGAGCACGCTGTCAAAGGTGAAGGTCAGCGCGTTGGCCTTGCCCGACAGCCGGAGGCTGCGCTTCTCACCCTGGCGGCTCAGGGCCTGCAGGGTCACCAGCAGGTCACCGCAGGAGTCTGCATGGAGAGGACGGAGGGCGACCTGCTGAGCCCCCTGTGACCCACTGGGCCCGTCTGAGCCCACCAAGGCCCACAGGGTCCATCTGAGCCCCCCAAGACCCACAAGGCCCATCTGAGCCCCCAAGACCCCGCAGGGCCCGTCTGAGCCCCCCAAGACCCACAGGGTCCATCTGAGCCCCCCGTGACCCACTGGGCCCGTGTGAGCCCCCAAGACCCCACAGGGCCCGTCTGAGCCCACCAAGACCCACAGAGTCCACCTGAGGCCCCCAAGACCCACAGGGCCCGTCTGAGCCCCCCAAAACCCACAGGGTCCATCTGAGCCCCCCAAGACCCACAAAGCCCATCTGAGCCCTGAGACCCCACAGGGCCTGCCTGAGCCCCCCAAGACCCACAGGGTCCACCTGAGCTCCCCAAGACTCACAAGGCCCGTCTGAGCCCCCCCAGACCCCACAGGGCCCATCTGAGTCCCGAGACCCCACAGGGCCCGCCTGAGCCCCTGAGACCCCACGGGGCTGGCGTCCATGAGCTGCTCAGAGGCAGAGCTGTGACATGACTCAGTGTCTGTCCCCTCTGCTACGTCCATCCTCCCCCCGCCCCTCACCCCAGGGTGCGGGTGAACAGGGACGGGGCTACTCAGGACCGGCAGTCTCCCTGCCTGCCCGCGTCCAGTCCTGCACGGAGAGCAGAGCCTGCCCTGTGTCCACTGCCTCCCGGGCACATGAAAAGCCACATGGAGACCAGGGCGCCGGGGTTCTCCCTAAGTCAGAGGAGGGAGGGGCCGGGGCAGAGAGGTCAGGGCACAGCCCTGTCCAGCCGCCACTCCTCACGTGCCCAGCACCTCCTGATGAGGCCCTATGTCAGCCTCAAACACCCGGCGGGCGGACCGTCCCCCTGCATGGGAGACAAGCTGAGGCCACACAAGCCATTCTCACAGCCTCCTCCCTGCCACTGGGCGGCTGGTGGGCAGGAGGAGCCCAGGCCTCGGCCCACCAGAGCCCAAGAGAACCAGAAAAGAGGTGCTGCACTCGAAACAGCTCCATGCAGGCAGGGAAGCCCCCCGAGGCCTTTCCATAAAACACACACACACACACACACACACACACACACACACACAGAAACCATCTGTTCTGGCTCCCAAGTAACATCTTACCCAAACAGGAGACTTTCCCAGAAATGGACGCCAAGAACTGCACAAAAGCCACGTCCATGACGGGCCTGTCGGTCACTGCGAGAGGGACTGTCTGGGGCTTCAAGGTCAGCCCTGCTCTGGACTCAGCCTCAGGAACCACCACCTGCAGGGCACGGGCCACGTCAGCGGGCATCAGGGAGGAGGCTGACCACGCCAGAGCCATCACGGTGGCACCTGGCTGGCTGGACCACAGATTTACACGGGTTGTGAAGGACAAAGGCTCATTCCAGTTTTTACGTCACAACAAACCGGCCAGCAGTCTGGCAGGGAGAGGCCATCCTGATCCCCCAGGAAGGCAGCGTGGGGCAGGGAGGAACAGAGACCACCCCCACCTTGCCACCCGTAACCCTGGGCATGCCCTTGGCCGCTGCCTCCCTCCAGGATGTGCTGCAGCGCCCACCGACGCCATCCCACGTCCAGACGGCACCTGGGAACCATGCTACCTGGGAAAATGCCTCAACATGCTTCCAGAAGCTTCCAGAGGCTTCTGGTCGCGGGGACGGTCGGCCGCACACCAGAGTCTGGCCCCCTCTCCCCGCCCACGGGGCAGCGGGCCGACATCCAGATCCGGTCCAGTCGCTGCCCACCGGCCCTACGAGTCCTCCCGGGCGCCCACTCGGGCTGCCACACGGTCCTCACGCAGAGGCAGGACACGGGAAGGGGGACCAGCAGCAGCCAGAGTCACGGTCGAAGAGACCCTCTCCTGCCCCAGGAGCCCAAGAGGCCGCAGAGGTGGAGCGTGGCTGCCAGCCTGGGGTTAAGCCCTGGCCAGTGAGGGGCAGGATGGGAGAAGGGAGAGGCACTCTAGCTGGGTGCCCACACATGCTAGCCAGGAATTCCAGTCGGGGGGGGGCGCTCGTCAGGCATGACTCCCCTTCTGTGTGTGAGGGGAGCCCCCCACCCTCGCCGTCCAGGTACCTGGGGACACCGAGTGCTCATGAGCAGGGATTCCGCACCCCAGGGCCCGCCACGACCGGGACACAGGGACCGTTGAGACCGGGGACACCCAAGACCTGCCTGCTCCCGCACCGCCCATGCCACCCCCGGAGCTCACGGCAGCCCCCCCGAAAGACACGCACGAGCTCGCGCTTCTTAAGGCCTTCGACGTGCAGCAGGACGGAAACGGGCCCTACCTGGACCCTGTAGGCCCCTGGCTTGGCTCGGAAGCAGAAGGCGCCCTGGGCGTCCGTGTCCACGGTGGCCAACGGCTTGTCCTTGTCTTGAGACAACAGGGCGACTTTGTACCTGCTCGTCTGAGCCACGGCGTCAGGGAGGCGCGTGATGACGATGCGGCCACAGACGCTGAACCTGCAGGGCGAGACAGGGCAGGGCAGGGGGGGGGGAGATGGTCACCGCGAGGAGACGAGTTCCAGCTTCAGGAGGAGAGCAGAAAGCTGCCCCAAACCCCGCCTCCCCTGCGCAGGGCCAAGGGCCCTGTGTGCATCTGGGCAAACTCTGGCACCCCCACCTGGGGGAAGCCACTTTCAGAAAAATCCACAAACGATGGGATGGTGGGAGGGCGGCCAGATCTCAAAGCAAGGCGGGCTCAATCTCAGAACTAGGCAGGGCTGCGGCTGGAGCCATAGAGCACAGCGGGGAGGGCGTTTGCCTTGCAAGCAGCCGACCCGGGTTCGATCCCCAGCATCCCATGGGGTCCCCTGAGCACCGCCAGGGGTCATTCCTGAGCCAGGAGAAACCCCTGAGCATCGCCAGGGGGGACCCAAAGAGGAAAGAAAGAAAGGAAGAAAGAAAGAAAGAAAGAAAGAAAGAAAGAAAGAAAGAAAGAAAGAAAGAAAGAAAGAAAGAACACAGCAGGGCCGCCGATCTGACGGAACAGGGCAGACTCGCACAGACGGCGGAATCTGAACCCTCGGGAGCAAGCCACCCCTGGGAGGCTTCCTCGCAGCCAGGCCTGCGCCCAGGACGACTCAGAGCCCAGCAGGAGCAGCTTGGCGAGCTTGCGGGAACGAGGCCCGGCCACTGCCCCACTCCCCCACGCACCGCCTAGGAGCACCCCCAACGTGCCACCCTTCAAACCCAGACAATCCTCCCAGCTAGTGGAGGGCCCCACCTAGGGGTCCACAGACCCTCCCGCCTCGCCCCCCCCCCCCGGCACCAACAGGCCTCTAATTCATTAAGAATCAGGCCACGCAGGCCCCACAACAAGCATCGGGTGCGAAAGATCCTTTCCAACCCCAAGAGACCCCTCCTCTTGGCTTCTCAGCCCCTCCAACAGGACTCGGGCCTGGAGTCCACTCCTAGGGATAGAGCACTGGGGGCCAGCCGCATGGGCTTGACGGCTCAGAGCTCAGGGAGATGGGGAGGGGGAGGGGACAGGGTCACACTCAGGGGTGCCCAGGAGGTCCACACGCTACCTGGGACCTCATCCAGGGCCTGGCATGCCCGGCCCAGCAGACCAGGGGGACCTCAGAAGCAAGCTTGTGTCGTCAGCGCCCAACAGACAGAACCTTCCACGCCTGAGACTCAGCACTAAGCCACGGGCACGGTGGGGAGGGCGCTGGCCTCCCACGCAGCTAACCTGGGTGCAACCCAGGCGCCCCATAGGGTCCCCTGAGCACCACGCCAGGAGTCAGCCCCGAGCACTACCGAGTGTGGCCCAAACACAAGAAAGAAGCAACAGGATTTCTCGGCAGGCGCCTGTGTGGGCGGGGACTCCTGGGCAGCGCCACGGGCCCCCTGTTCTCGCCGGGGACTCACCCTGTTGCAATGAGGTCGGCCAGCTGGGGCGTGTTGGGCGCGATCTTGATGGTGACAGTGTCGAAGAAGAGATGCTCTTTCTGCGCACGGATGGTGTAGGTGCCCGTGGTGATGTTCTCCAGCCGGAAGGAGCCGTCGGCCTTCGTCCTGACTGTGAAGCCAAGGCACGCCCCATGGGGGAGAGGGCAGAAGTGGCACCGCTGAGCCGGGTGGGTGCTGCCCACCCACCCCCGCCCCCTCCGTTGGCCAGAAGCCCCAGCCACACATGCCCACCTTTGATCTGGTCATTGAGGGTCACCTCCGCCTCGGGCACACCTTCTCCCGCGGGGCCGTTCAGGACCCTCCCGGTGACCGAGAAGCCCATGACGTGGAACACGGGCTGGAAGACAGGGGGCGGGAAGGGGCACCAGTGGGCTCAGCACAGCTCACGGGGAGGCCCCAGCCCCCAGCGGCGGCACTGACCGCTGCCAGCCCCCTCCGCAGTCCATCCTTCCCGTGTCTGAACAGCCGTGGGAGGCGCCTTGGACTTACTCCCCGGGCCCAGATCCCCCATTGGGGCCTGGGAAAGCTCTGCCCATCCCTGGCCCCTCCCCACCAGACCCCCCACTTCCACCTGGGGGGAACAGCCCCTGTGCGGTGGTGCTGAAAGGCTGCGCCTGGCCCCACGGTCACATGATGCTGCGGGTCCAACCCAGGCCAGTGGCAGGCGAGGCTGTGCCCAGACCCCCCGTTCTGGAGAAGGACCACGCACCCTTGCCGCCCCGGCAGCCTCCCCCACAGCACAGCGTGGGCCCCCTCTGCTAGGTCTCCCTGCCTCCCCTCCCCCCACCGCCCGAGGCTGCCCCCTCCTCCCCGGGGCCTCATGCTCCGTGCCCTGGCCCTGGGCTGCCCAGCAGCCCTACGGGGCAGAATCTTGGGCCCCAGCCCCCGTGTGGGCCACGTCCAAGTCCCCGTGGGGCGTCCACACCACCCCCATGCTGACACATCCGGGGAACATCCAGAAGGCTATTCCTGCCCCTGCCACCTCCCAGAAGCTTCCCTGCCCGTGCTAGGTCGGGAGCTCTGGCCCCCGTCCCTGGCCGGTCACCGTCCCTCACGCTAGCTGTCCCACCCGCTCCATGCAGAGCCCCCAGTAGCTCAGGGGTCCCTGCTGGCAGCCCCCCGCCTGCTGCCTTCCCACTGGAGTGAAGGGCCACCAGGGTACGGAGTCTTTCGGAGCCGCCTGGCCCCGGGAAGGCACCGCCGTGACTCGGCTCTGAAGCAGCCGCAGCAACAGCCTCGAAGAACGGAGGAAACAAGCAGCTTCGTCCCCTCCTGAGAGGCGCCTGAGGCCAGCGCCACGGCAGAGCGCAGACGGGGCTGGCCCTGCTCAAGGCCGACCGGGGTTCGACCCCCGAGCCCTGCCAGGAGTGACCCCTGAACGCAGAGGCAGGAGTAAGCCCTGAGGACCACCGGGTGAGGCCCCCAAACAAACACCCCAAAGATAGGACTTATGTAAATGAGTCGAACCTAAAAACAACGCGTCCACATTTTTCCCCACTCTGGGGGTGGCGAGGGTGGGGGCCTCCTCAGCGGTGCCTGGGGCACAGGGGCCCCTCCCAGCAATGCTGCGTCCAGTTGGGCAGGCCTGACGGCTCGGCACTGGGGAAGGGGGTGGGGGCCACCAGTGCAACGCCCAGCAGTGCACGCAGGGCCCGGGTGGGGGGACTAGACTGAGGGCCTGGCACAGGGGACAGCCAAGCAGCTCTGGCACAGGGACGCAGGGAGCTCCCAGCCCCGGGTCATCCACTTCCTGATCCCGACAGGAGGATTTTACTTGGCACGGACGGGCCACGAAATCCTGACAGCGTGGCACTTGCAGGAGGCCGTGCTGGGAATTCCACTCACCCATCTGCTAACACACCTGCGGGGAGACTGTGGCACGGGAATGTCTGGCCCCTCGCGGGCACTGCTCATGTCTGCAAACTCCTAGAACCAAGCGTTCACGCGCGCGCGCGCGCACACACACACACACACACACCCCAGGATCCGGCACACCAGCCAAATGCTTCACTGGATCTGCAAACACAGTCCCGGCACCCCGCCGAGCACGGGCCCGAAATCCCGCATCTATTTGTACACACGGCGCTTCCCAGCGTAACATTAAAGGGAAACAATTAAAATCTAATTTTTTTAATAGCTGTAACCCTGGGAGGCCCTTTTGTGAAAGAATCATTTTCTTTGGGGATTTGCTCTATCTAGCAAATTTTCTGTGGTAACCACTGCCGACATCTGTAATTAAAGGTGTAAATGTGATTACACACACACACACACACACACACACACACACACACACATTCCTCCTGTCTACCTTCGAGTCTGGGGTCTTTGGGGCCACCTGTGACCTCATTTGCACCCACTGCCACAGTGACTGCACTGCACAGCCAGCCCCCAGCTGCACCAATGCCGTGGCCTGTACACCGCCCCTCACTCCCCCCAAACTCTTCTTAAGCAGACAGACAGAGGGGCCCAGCCTTTGCCCAGAGACTCGCCTGGCCGCCCTCTGTCCATCACCCAACTCTACTTCCTCCATTTCTGTCACCAGGGTTTGCCTGACACGGTGGCGCCCGTTGGCCTCGGGCCCTTGGCACCTGCCACCTCCGGAGGCGAGACGCTCTCCTCTCCACTCCGGGCAGTTCACAGCCGCTGCCCCGGTGAGTCTTCTGGCATCCCCACCCCACGGTCACCTGCATCCCAGCATGCTCACCTCCAGATGTCGCTTTCACATGCTCTCGGAGTCCCTTGCAAGGACCCTTGCTTAGCAGGGCAGCGCGAGCCCCGAGGGCAGGAAACGCCCAGACCCGAGACTGAGTGGGGACGCAGGCAGTGGGTTGGGGCAGTGACTCTCGAGGACGCAGACATGGGGGCGGCACCGAGGTGGCTCTGAGGGATGAGGCACAAGCCCGGCACCGCACCGGGCCCTGGGCACGTCAGGCGTGGCCACAGCGGCCCCAGCACACCGGGCGCAGACACGCACTGACCCTTCAGCCTGCTTGAGTCACTACCGGAGGTACACCCTGGCTCCCCTGAGCACTGCTAAGGGGGGGTTGCAAAATAAAACACGGAATCGACTTTGACTCAAAAGTGAGGCAAGGGGCTGGAGCGATAGCACAGCAGGGAGGGCGTTTGCCTTGCACACGGCCGGCCCGGGTTCGATTCCCAGCGTCCCCTAGGGTCCCCCGAGCACCACCAGGAGTCACTCCTGAGTGCAGAGCCAGGAGGAACCCCTGTGCATCGCTGGGCGTGACCCAAAAAGAAAAAAAGTGGGGCGAGAGCTGAAGCACCCAGGGGCCCCAGGCTAAGCCAGACGGGGAGCAGGGCAGGGGTCCCAGGTGGGCCGCCCAGAGGAGGGAGCAACACGTGGCCCGCTGGAGCACGAGCCGAGGGGGCGGGCTCACCTCAATCCTCAGGCTGTCGTGTTCCACCGTGAAGTCCAGGCGGGCGGGGGCCACGTCGAAGGTGATCCTCTCGCCCCTGTAGAAGGGGACCTGGGAGGGAGGGCCCGTCAGCACCGTGGAGCAGCCCGCAGGTGGCCAGGCGTCCCGGGCAGCCGGGAGAGGCTGGCCCCGGGCCGTGCGTGGGGCGAGCACGCGGCCAGACTCGGACAACGCTCCTGGACCACGGCCCCCGTTTCTCCCTCCGTGGACACGGGGCAGCCGCGGCCCTGCCCGTGCCCGAGTCCCAGGTTTGAAGGGGATGGGGGACCTCGGCCCCACTCACCACAGTGTAGCCACCACTGGGCAGGGAGGAGAAGGAGAAGGAGCCGTCCTCCTTGGAAACTGCGTAGCACAGGAACACCAGGCTCGTGTCATGGGGCTGGAAGCCGGGCACGGGGGAGGGGGTGCAGCCCTGGACGTCCTAGGCCGGGACGGGAGCGAAAGAGGAGTTCTTCCCTTTCCTCTGCCCTGCCCCGACGGCCCGCTCAGGGCCAGGCCAGAGGGCAGCTGTCCCTGGGCTGGGGTCGCGCACGCCTCCTCAGGGAATCCAGAATGTGTAAGAGACCAGAGCGACAGAGGGCTGCGAGACGGGGTGGGGTGGGGGCAGGCGCCCCGGTTCCATCCCCAGCTCCACACGGGGTCCCTCCAGCCCCGCTGGGGTGGTCGCTGAACACAGAGCCAGGAGTCAGGCCTGAGCACGGCGGGGGGTGGCCCGAAAACCAACCAGACACATGGGAAAACAGAAAAAAAGCAAGAATAAAAGCGCTTCACCTTCGAGTTACAATCTGGCAACTGCTACAGATATTCTGGCTGCTCTGATCCCGCCAAGACTCAGACTAAAGGCTCGCTAGAATGAGGCCAGGTGTGTGTCCCCAGACCGAGTTCTTAACCTCCCCACGGCTGGTCTCAGAAGTGGGGACGAGGGGCTGGAGCGACAGCACAGCGGGGAGGGCGTTTGCCTTGCACGCGACCGACCCGGGTTCGATCCCCGGCATCCCAGCACCGCCAGGAGTAACCCCCGCGCATCGCCAGGTGTGACCCAAAAAGAAAAGAAGGAAAAAGAAACGGGGATGAGAGATCAAAAAGAAAAAAAAATCAGCGATCATCCTCTGGGGAACGACCCCCCGCCACCCCCCAGCAAGCGTCTTTGCGCACAAAGGCCGTCAAAAACGCTGCAAGTGGACAGATACTTGTTGATCAGACAAGTTAGGACCTGTTGTCTGAACATTTAACATGAGTTGCTTCTTTCAAAGGCTTTTGACGCTCTGTCTCCTGGACGTGAAGCAGCAGCATTGGCGGGTGCTCGCCTGGCACGCACAGGGTGGGGGGTGGCTGCCCACAGCCCCCGCCCCCACCACTTCACCTCGAGCGGAGGTCCTAATGGGGCCGGCACCCCTGGGGAGCGCCCCGCCCTCCAAGCCCAGAACCCAGAGGACCCTGCTTGGCAGGCAGGCAAGGGTCAGACGGACACCACGGCCTGCACACGCCCCGGAGTCCCACCACCTTCCAGCAGCAAAACAGGTGACTTATCGAGCCCACCGAGATACTCGACCCGCACTGGAGAGACCTGCCACACCCCGCCCTGCCGGCCCCCGGCCCCCCCAACACCCTCCGCCGCCCCGTTCCCAGCACCCACCTCCTGGGCCACCAGAGAGGAGAAGAGAAGAAACTTCACCCCTTTCATGGGCTCCCCATCACTGCGCACGGAGCCGGACACGTTGTAGCCGGCCACGATGAGGGGGCTGGCCGCATTGGCGTTGGAGTTGGTCACGCGCACGGTGGTGCTGGCCTGCAACAGAGACCGGCCTGACGCCCCACGGAAAAGGCACCCGCAAAGTGCTTCCGCGGAAACGCTCCTGGGTGGGGCGTGGGGGGGAAGATGTGGGGACATGAAATGGCGAGGGCGGCCAGAGAGGTAGCCCAGTGGGTAGGGCGCTGGCCTTGCATATGTCTGACCCGGGTTCAAGCCTCTGGCATCCCAGGGGCTGGAGCGATAGCACAGCAGGGAGGCTGTTTGCCTTGCACATGGCCAACCTGGGTTCGATTCCCAGCATCCCATAGGGCCCCCCCAGCACTGCCAGGAGTGATTCCTGAGTGCATGAGCCAGGAGGAACCCCTGAGCATTGCTGGGTGTGACCCAAAAAGGAAAAAAAAAGCCTCTGGCACCCCAGAGGGTGCCATGAGCCCACCAGGAGTAATCCCTGAGCACAAACCAGGAGTAAACCCTGAGCATCTCCAGGTGTAGCCCTGCAGCCTCTGTGCCCGCATGTGTGTGCACCGGAGCACCGTCCTCCCGTTGCTCATCGATTTGCTCGAGCGGGCCCAGTAACGTCTCCATCGTGAGACTTTGTTGTGACTGTGTTTGGCATCTCGAATACGTCACGGGGAGCCTGGCAGGATCTGCCGTGCGGGCGAGATACTCCCGGTAGCGTGCCAGGCTCTCCGAGAGGGGCGGAGGAATCGAACCTGGGCAGCTGACCAGGTCGGCCGTGTGCAAGGCAAACGCCCTACCCGCTGTGCTCTCGCTCCAGCCCCCAGGTGTAGCCAAAAAAAAAAAAAAGAAAGAAAAAAAAGGGAGCATGAACACAATGACTACTGTTTTTAGAGGGTGTGTGGGTGGTGGTGCTGGGAGCAGGTGACGAAACGGGGCACCAGGGAGAACGGCCCAGGTCTCAGGCTCAGAGGCCTGCGCTCGACCGCTGGGCCACATCCCAGCCAGGCCACTGGACTCGACCGCACAGCACAACGGAACGGGGACGTGGCACGCGTCAGTGGCAGCATCTCTGAAGGGCAGCGTCTGCGTCAGCTCCACGCTCCCTCCAGAACAGACTGCGACTCGCCATTTCCGCCCTGGGCCCTTCTGCGGCTCTGATCTCTCAAGTGAACCTGGTTTGCATCTTTCTCGGTTTTGCACGTATTTTTAAACCTCCTGGTTCCAAGCTGATTTACATAGCGCACAGGACACATTCTCTCGGGGAGTCCCATCCACGGAACACACAGCACGCAGCCAGCACCCCGCAAGAGAGGGAAACAGAGGCCCCTGATTCTCACCCACAGTCACCCACCACCCATCCACCTCCACCGAGGGTTAATCATCGCTCTGAGACACCAACTTATATGAACAAACTCGATTTCCTTTATGCGTTCGAGTCACAGGCATCCAAAATGTACTGTGCGTGAGGCGTATACGAAATCTGAAAAGCCCTGAAAACCTACAGCCTCACGCAGCACAGAGAAAGCAGTGTAGAACACACACTGATGGACATAGACACATACACACAGTCACATACGCATACACACACACTCACATACACACACAGACACACATACACGTACACGCAGAGCCACTCTACATACATAGGCACGTTCACACACACACAGTCACACTCATACGTGTGTACGCGCGCACACACACACACACAAACACACACACATACACACACACACACTCTCTCTCTCTCTCTCTCTCTCCCTACATATCCTTAACTGAAACTCCTCCCGTTTGTTAGGCCCCCACTACAGTGCTCACCTCTTTCAACGGCCAGGTGGGATGAGTCGCCAGGATTTCATAGTCTCCGGGAAGAACTTTGAAAAAGGAAAACCTACAGAACACCAAACACGTCCGTCAACTCTCCCACCAACGCCAGGACGTGCGCTGGGCAGGCGGACGCTGGGCTCTTAGGAGAAGGGCATCTGGGCGGTCGCAGTCTGGCCGTCAACTAGTCCCACGTGCAGGAACCAACACACCAGCCCGGCTCGACGGCAGGCGCTCAGGGAGCACTGCCTGCACACAGGGACGGGTGCTCCCTGGCGCATCCCCTTCCCTTGCCACGGACGGCTACAGCCCAGCAGGAACGAGGCAGAGGACGAGCCAGAGAGTCCCCAGAGATGCGGAAGGCGTGAACAGGCAGGGGCAACAAAGGCAGGAGTGGGCAGGGGGGGGCCGAGGGTGCGAGCAGAAGAGCCTGAGGCCGATCGCAGAACCCCACTGACGCAGGCGGGGAAGGACAACGAAGTGCCAGGGTGTAGGAGCGTCCAGGGTGTGTGCAGAGCAGTCACGGCAAAACCAGGCGCTGAGGGGCGGGCGGAGAGGACCGGGCGCAGAGCTCGGACGCGCCTGGCCTTCTCTCACTTGGCAAGAGCGCCGGACGGGGAGAGGGCGCGGCGGGGGGGGGGGGATGACCCGCGGGAACCGACCCCGCCACCATCTGGAGCCACTTCATGACACGGTGTGGAGCACGGCGACGGGCCCCAGAGCGGGAAAGGTCCGTCCCCGCACAGCAGATGAGACCTGTCCCTGCGTAGGGACCCAGGAGGGAGCGTCTGCGCCCATTTTACAAGCACCAGCTGTCCGGCCACGCGTCTCATCCAACCCCCAAGAATTGTCACCTAACTGCAGCATCGAGCCCTAAGTGGGATTGGGCCGAGGCAAAGCAGAGCTGGAAAGGTGGCAGGTCAGTCATGCTGGACTTTCCGTGACTGGATGGACCTCTTAAGCCGAGACCCTCTATAAGACATGCGTGTGTGTTTGGCGATTAAGTGAGAGGCCGTCAGCTGCTCCCAGAGTGGCTTCTCCGCGTGCCCGTCAGCCTTCGCCCCCCATCTGCCCCGACCTGGTGCGCAATGCGTCTGGGCATGTTGGGGAAAGACTGTTGCCCAACCACATGGAGCCTTGACTGTGGCGGGACAGGGCGTGGGAACGCCTCCAGTCCCGCAAAAAGAAAACGACTCTTGGACCTGGCGTCCGCCCGGCGTCCAGAGGCAGCCAACTCTGCCCGTGACTCTCACTGTTCTTGTCTGAGCAGGCAAGCAAGACTCCAGCACCTGCTACCTGCGCAAGCTACTGGCCCGGCCGAGAGAACGGCCTTCTGCTCCAGTCTGGGGGGAGAGGGAGCTAGCAGGCGGCACGGAACAGCAGTCCCAAGGTGACGAGCGAGGGGCTGGAGCAACGGCACCGAAGAGAGGGTGCTTGCCTGCACAGACCTGGGCTCCATTCCCCACACCCCATCGAGTCCCCCGAGGACCGCCAGGAGTGATCCCTGAGCACAGAGCCAGAAGAAACCCCTGAGCCTCACCAGGTGTGGCGAAAACAAACAAAGCAAAAAAAGTGACAACGAAGAGCGAGTCACCCGACGGGGCCCAACAGCAGCACCAGACGGTGGTCCCAGTTTTGCGGCTCAGCCACCGATTTGTGGTGACTCGAAGCTTTCAAAACGATGACCAGAAACAATGCGGGTCCCAATCTGAGACTGGGGACAAAATCCATTCAATAAATGCCTTCATTTCAACTCACCCGAGTTAATTCAATAACCCAGGCTGAGCCCACGCCACGAATTTGATAAGTAAACAAATAAATAAATAAATAAACCCTGACTGCACCTGGCTGGGCTGAGCTGGCCGACACGGGGGAGGCGTCCCCTTCACCCTCCTGGTCATCGAGGAGGAGGGGCCTGTGACCAGCTTCCTCACCAATGAGGAAACCCCGTGGCCCAGAGCAGTCCAACCCTCCTGCCCCCTCCCCTCGCCCGGGCTGGCAGGCCCCAGAGGCACCCCAGGCAGGCCCACAAGGCTGACAGGACCAGGGTGGCGTGGGGGCGGGGGAGAGAAGGGAGTTGACGATGCCCATTTCACAGATGAGGAGCTCGAGGCCCCGGGGGGTGGGATGGGCAGACACACACGAACAAACGCAAAGTTAAGGGGCTCCCTTGAGGTCTTTTGTGGGTTTTGTTTTAACAGGGAAATGCTCCCAGTGGTGCCGGGGTACGTGCAACGTCAGGCATCCTACACAGGACGGCCCCCGCCAGGCGGAGAACTGGAGTGACCCCCCCCACCCCATCTCCAGGCCGGCAGCAGGACTGAGCCTCGGAGTGACTCCCACCCTGCTGCCCCGCCCACCCCGGGCCCACCGCGAGACTCACTTCCCTCCAGGCTGCGTGACGGTGGACTGGACCTTCGCCTCTGTGCCCGTACTCCTCAGAGACACCTGCACGCCGGCAGGCCCCAGGGGCTGCCCTCTGCTCAGGACCTGCGCCGAGAGGAAGGTCGGTTCCCGCAACGCGCCCACCCAGGCCCCCTACATCCCGCCCCAGAACCCAGACCCCACTGGGGGCTCAGACTCCACTCAAAAAGAGGAGCAAAGGTCCGGAGGCCCCCTAAGGAGGGGGCGCAGGAAACGGCCTGGCCTGGCCTCAGGGATGCCGATGAGTGACCTGGCCGTGTCTGCTCCCCCCCACGAATGAAGGACCCAGGTCCAAAGCCTGCACCCAGGGCCCCGCTCCCGATGTCAGGCTGGAGAAGTAAACCCACCCCGAGACAAGGACACAGGAAATGACATGTGTCTCCACGAGGGGCCGGGGAAAAGGTCCCGGCCGACACTGTCCCCGCAGCAGGCCAGATGGGGCACACGCCAGCCACCCTGCCCGGCCCGCTGTGCTGCATCCGCACCCCCAAGGCCCCTGGGAAGGTCGTGGGTGGACCCCGCTTCTGCCCAGAGGAGCCGGGGAGACAGCTCCGAGGGCCGGGGCGCCTTCCCTGCAGGCTGAAGTCCCAGAGAGCCGCACGATCCCTCGAGCACCGAGGGTCGCCCCCAACCCCCGAGTACCGCCCCCAAAAGGCAGGTGGACCCCAGAACCACTGAACATGCCCGGCCCCTTCAGAAGCAGGAGGTGGGCAGAGTGCACGAGTCCCACCTTTCCGTTCACGGAGAAGCCGGTGAACACGAAGTTGATGTCACCGCCCTTGGTGCAGATGTCGCTGACGCCGTCCACGTACAGCTCCACGCTGGTGGGCTCTGGCGCGGGGGATGGGCATGGGGAGAGACCGCGTTCAGCCCAGTGTCCCGGCACGGGACTCTGTCCAGGGGAGTCTCCAAGAACCGGGAGGGGGTCCCCCAGGTGGTGCCGGGGGCCCCACAGGCCTGCCGAGGACCAGCCCTGGTGTCCCTGCGTGCCAGGCACCTGCTCCGTCCTTTGAGCCATTTCCTGGCCCCTCTGAATACTGGGTTTGTTTCCTGGGCCACCCCCGGCGGTGATCAGGGCCGACCCCTGGCCCTGTGGTCGGGGGACCCTATGGCGACGAGCAAGGCGTCTGCCTGCCCTGCTGGACCATCGCTCCGGCCCTGGACCTTTAGGCAATTTTAAAGCACGTCGAGAACATGATTCAAAACCTAAAGGCCCAAAGAGGGGGGTGGGGGGAAGGCCGGGCCCCCTGCAGAGGAACCAGGGTCCAGGGAGCGGCGAGGACGGCACTTGCATCACAAGCCACGCTCGGCTCCCTCCTGACCACTGCGGCCACGTGCTCGGGCGGCCAGCGCTTCCAGTTTCTCGAGGCCCGTGACGCTTGGCCCCAGTGAGGCCAGGGCCAGCCCAGGGCCGGGGAAGTGATGGGATTTTGGGGTCTCTATAGAGAAGCAGCTCTGGGATCAGGGTGTGGAATCTGACAGCGTGTGTGGAGGGTGTGATTAACCCACAGAAAACAAAGCGGGGAGGCTGGAGTGACGGCACAGGGGGAGGGCATTTGCTTTGCACTCAGCCAACCTGGGTTCGATCCCCGGCATCCCATAGGGTCCCCCGAGCACTGCCAGGAGTCATTCCTGAGTGCAGAGTCAGGAGGAAACCCTGAGCACCGCCGGGTGTGACCCCCCAAAAAAAACCAAAACAAAACAAAGCTAGGATGTGGGGGGAGGGGGGCAGGCTGGGAAGGGAGGGGAAGGACAGACCCTCTCCTGCCCGCTGACCTCTCCCCGCCCTTCTTCCAAGTCCCAGCCCCTCAGAGTGAGGACAGACGGCCGACAGGAGTCCAGTCAGCCCCGGGAGCTCCAGCGTGCCCATGTTCCAGCAGGGGGTCGCAGGAATCCCGCCCACCAGAAGAACCGGCCCCGGAACCTCCCATTGGCCACAGATGGACAGTGCACGGCGGGCTGAGCCCAGGCTCTGCACGCGGGAGGCCCCAAGCCCGCCCCCAGCAAACGTGGCCCCCAGCACCACAGGGTCTGACCCAAACACTGCGGTCTTGGTACTGTCGCATCCGGGGATCCGCGGACTCACCAAAACTCCAGCCCAGGGGTGGCTCAATCTTCAGAATGAAATCTCCCTACAGGGAGAAAAAGGTCGCAGGGTGAGGAGGAGGCGGAGGCGGAGGAGGAGGCGGAGGCGGAGGAGGAGGAGGAGGAGGGAGGATCTGAAGGACTGTCTCGCTTCCCAGAGGAGACGGAGCTCCGAGGGGCGCCTTGCTCAGAGAGGAGAGCAGGCCCCTGCGGCCCCCAGCCACCCGGGGGGACCCCAGTCCTGGCTCTTCCCAGCGTCGCTTCAGAAACAGAGTGATCCCTTGGACCTACTCAGAGGTCCAGGGCCTCCGGAGACGGATCGAAGCGACAGATCCCAGGAGCAGCTGGCACACCCGCACCGAGAGGCAGCCGGGGACCATGCGCGGCCCCGGCGGGAAGAGCAGGGAGAGCCCGGCCCGCGGGGATGCTGACAAGGCACCTTCGCGTCCGGGCTGGACGGGGTCCTGCTCGGTGGCGCCAGGGGGGCTGCTGAGCTCCCCAGGGGGGCACCGAGGGTCTGCCCCGACCCCAACTCTCCGGGAAAACCGAGAAAACCCACGTGGCCGGTCCCATCTCACCATCCAAAGAAAACAAGTCCAGGCGGGGGAGGCGACCCGGGACACAGAACACACCCCGTGCGCCGGACGCCCCAGCCCTGGCCCTGGGGTCCCCGCAGCACGGCCGGGGAGGGCCCCGCTTGAGTGCGGCCACCCCGGACAGGGGAAAAATAAAGACCGAAACGAACACGTACGACCAAAGCAAAAGCTGGTGGTGGACGCAGGCAGCCTCGGCCACACGTCCAGGCCCGGAGGGGCTGTCTCCGAGGGGGCCGTCTCCGAGGGGGCCAGGCCGGGAGGCTGACCTTCTGGCTTCCTCCCCTCACAGGGCTCGGGAGCCCACCACTCACAGCGTGGCTTCTTCAGTGACATTTCTGAGGGAGGTGCGGGGGGCTGGGGCGGCTTGCGAGGGCGAGCCAGGGCTCTGCGGCCAACCACGTTCACCTCCAGCACCCCGACCTTACCGCCACGCCCAACAACCCATCCCCGGGAAAATAAATAGTACCGGCTCAAGGCACTGCCAAATGGAGACTTCTCAGAGCCGCTGGACTCAAGCCAAAGGGTCGCTTCCGGGTCGCCAGTCCCAGACCCCCGCGAGCACTGGCCCCCGTGAGGGAGGCCTCGGCCCGGGCAAGGCAAAGCAGCCCGGCCTCACCTTATCGTACAGGGGGATCATAAAGTAGCCGTTGTTGGGGGCACAGTCCGTCTGGTATTTCAAAGTCCCATGCTTGGTGTACAGCTTGATCTGGAGAGGAAGGAAATGAGCGGCATCGCGGGGCGGCCTCCTGCTGCCCCTGCTCCGGGCACGGCGCCCCCGTGCCCCCCCCCCCCCCCCCCCCGCCCCCCCCCGGGG
>JAOXYA010112874.1:0-10620 GCA_028565675.1 Sorex palustris | reverse complement strand
CATCAAGATCATGAACGATCAGTTTGAGGCTCTTCATGTTCCTAGAGCGAACAGATGCCATTGGGCTACACTAGCACGCGACAGGGACAAATGGAGGCGTTACTGGCGCCCGCTTGAGCAAATTGACGACTAACGGGAAGTTAAGTGATTAAGTGATAGTAGATACGGAGAAAACTCTTGACAAAATTCAATATCCATTTATTGTAAAAATCTCTCAACAAAATTGCAATAGAATAAACATTCCTCAACATAGTTATGCAATAAAATGACTTCTAACACCATATTCCATGGTAAAACATGAAAGTTGTTCTCAAAGATTAGGAACAAAACCAGGATATCCACTCATCATTATTATTCAACACTGTACCTATCTAGATCAATTAGTTAACAAAAAAGAAATAAACATGTAAAAGAAATGAAATTTTAACTATTAACAGATTATCTTGCATAAAAAAATTCTGAGTACTCTCACAAAAAAACCCTCTCTCTGGAATAAAAAAGCTTAGCATATGTCTCAAATTTATTTGCATATGTTCCCTTTTACACAACACACACAGTTGCACATAGATACACACACAAAACACACATCAATGGTCAGAGTACTCCCTGGAAAACAAGCTTTTAAACTAAAGAGCAACCTCACTCCTACTGCACATTATGCTATTATGCACTCCCATCCAATTATTCTGATAACCCCTGGGTAGGTGTCAACCATTATCACTTATTATGGGCGGATCCATAAGTAAAGTGGCAGCTACGAATTCCATACACATTTTCTCATGTTACATTTTTTTGTAGAATACAACCAGGTGCCCATAGGGTCATGTTCAGGGGATCACCCAGGACACAGCAGGTGGATCTTTGGGGGCACCATGTCATACCTAGAGTGCTCAGGTGACACCAGGAAGGTCTAATCCTGGTGCTATATTCTGGATACCCTGTGGCATCAGGGATCAAACTCAGGATACTTTTCATTAATCATGCATTCTAGTACTTTTGTGTCACATTTTCATATGTAAAAATTGAATTAAAGAGGGAAAAACTCGAAATAAAATGAAGTGAGAACTTAAGAACAAACAAAGCACAGGACTTTAGAGGCTTTTACAGTGAAAGATGTTAGTAATATGGAAAGAAATAGAACACAAAGGAGATTTAAAAAATAGTCTTCACTCAAATGGCACATATCAATAATAGTAGGAACGATCTATGTTGGTGGGGATATGTTTAAAAATGAATTCTCATTCATGGCTGGTAGAAATGTTGTCTGGTAAACCTTTCACAAAAAAAAAAGTATGAGAAGTTCTCAGTAAACTTAAAATTGAACTGCCATTTGACTCAGAAATTCCACTCTTGGACATCTACCCCCAGGACATCTACTCTTTCAAGAGGGCATATACACATCATTATTTATTGCTTCACTCAGTGCAATAGCTAAGATATGGCATCCACCAAGGTGTCCAACAACAGAAGAAAGGATTATGAAGATGTAGAATACATACTAAATGGAATACTAGGCTGTTGCAAGGAATGATGAAATCATGTAATTTGCTGCAACCTTATTGGAACTAGAAGATTCCATTTTGAGTGAAGTATGCCAGAAGAAAGACAAACAGGATGATCTCACTTATCTGCGGTATATAAGTATATAGGTACAGAGGTATACAGGTATATAAATACAAAACTTATCTGTGATATAGAGTATGTAACGACAAACACAGGATGATATCACTTACCCTTGGAAAACTGGACGAGGAAATATATTATAGTAAAGGGCTCCATGCCTAGAACACCCGAGATCCCAGTGTTTAGAGAGAATGATGGCGAATGAAAGAAATCTATGGGGAAAAAAGAGAATGAGAATAATGGATAAACAGACATCAGGGCTTCAGGTATACCAGTGGTATGGCTGAGGGTTATAATTATATACCCAAAACATTAACTCAACAAAACTGAAAACGTGATATATAAGCAGCAAACAGAAAACTTTATAATGTGCCTGTCAAGTTGACAAGTGGCTATGTGGTGGTGGTTGGGGTGGGAAGGAAATATGGGAGCATTGGTGGAGTGAAGTTCACACTGGCAGTGGGATTTGTATTGAAATAGTATATGCCTAAAATTCAACTATCAATAACTGTAAATCAAGTTGTTATTAAGACTCAACTCAATAACAATGAAAATTCCAGTGTTTTTTTTTTCAGGGGAATAGGAGATGTTATATTGAAATCTGTAATGAACTACAAATATTTGAAAGAGACAAAGCAATTATATAACCAAAGAAGATGAATCGAAACGTATGTTCCCCAACTATAATTGGTAATACAAAGCTATAGTATTAAAAAAAGTATTGAATTTGAAATAAAAACAGACACAGAAATGGAAAAAAATGTAAGAAAGAACACAAAATTGAATATTCACAAATGTGAATTGCCTATCTATGATAAAGGACCCAAGAAGATTAAAAAAAGAGAGCGAGAAAAAAATTAAACTCTCTCCAATTAATGATGTTAGAAAAACTGAGTAGTCACATGGAAATCAATGAATCTAGATTAGCATTGATCAAACTTTTTCTGAATCCGGCCCCCTACCTCCATTGTTTCTTTCCTTTGTCCCTCATGTCCTGCTAGTTGGATCCTAGTCATATGATTTGGTCTCATTTGTACCTGTGACCACATTGGGTTCAATGGTCCTAGCTGAAAAATGCTGGCCCAGAAGACTACTTCACAGCATGCACAGAACTTAAGTTAACTCGATGAATTAAAATATGTTAAATATTTTAGAACTAAAATCCACAGTCTACATTGAAGAAAAAACAGACAATGAATTATAACACTGACCTCTATACTGTGTTCAGTGATTCAACTCCAATTGCAAAGGAAATGAAAGGAAAAGTAAATAACTAAAATTGTATTGAATTATTAAGCTCTCTCACAAAAAGACACTACAGTTAAAATGAAGCTAGGTTATTGAGTGGGAGAAAATATTCATACATGTTGCATAATTATTGATATTGTCATATCACATTTATATATGTTATGACATGTATGAAAATATGCATACATGACATGTATGAAAATATGCATACACGATATGTATGAAAATATGTAACATGTATGAAAATATTCATGCATGTTGCATAAATATACATGTCATGTATGAAAATATGCATACATGACATGTGTGAAAATATGCATACATGACATGCATGAAAATATGCAACATGTATGAAAATATTCATACATTTTGCATAATTATTGATATTGTCATATCGTATTTAGTAGTGATGTGACATATTGTCACATCACTACTAAAGAGTTATTTAATAAGGAACTCACAAAGTCAACAAGAAGACAATGCAGTATAAAAAAGTGAAGAAATTGTTAGGTCAACCAAGAATATACAGAGAGAAATCACATAAAAATTCTTTGTTGATTATAATCACAGAAATAAAAATCAAAGTGACAATGAGATATCAGTTTATATTTACAAGAATATATCAAAAAAAGCTAGTAGGGACAAAAGTTCATGGTAATGCAGAAAAGCAAAACCCTCATTCTCGTTTGTTTGGAGTGTAAATTGGTCCAGTCTCTACTGAAAACTGTGAAACTTTTCTTTTTTTAAAAAAAAATTTTAGTAGAGAATCACTGTGAGGTACAGTTACCAACTTATGAACTTTCGTATTTCAGTCATATAAAAACCGTTTACCCATTCTCCTCACCAATGTCCCTAATATCCTTCCCACCACCCACCACCCCTCCTCTGTGGCAGAGCATTCCCTTTCATTCTCTCTCCTTTTGGGTGTTGTAGTTTGCAATAGAGGTATTGAGCCATTGTATTTGTTCTATAGCCTACTTTCGGCACGCATCTTTCAACCCAAATGGGTCCTCCCGGCATCCTTTACTTGGTGATCCCTTCTCTATCTGAGGTGCCTTTTCCCCCAGCATGTGAGGCGGGTTTTCAAGTTTGTGGAACAGACCTCCTAGTCTTTATCTCTATTACTCTTGGGTGTTAGTCTCCCATTCTGTTACTTTATATTCCACAGATGAGTGCAATCTTTCTATGCCTGTCCCTCTCTTTCTCATTTCACTTAGCATGATACTTTCCATGTTGATCCAATTATATGCAAATTTTATGACTTCATCTTTTCAAACAGTTGCATGGTATTCCATTGAGCAGGTGTACCAAAGTTTCTTTAACTAGTCATCTGTTCTCAAGTACTCGGGTTTTTTCCAGATTCTGGCTATTTTAAACAGTGCTGCAATGAACATACAAGTGCAGATGTCATTTCAACTATATATTTTTGCATCTCCGGAATATATTTCTAGACGTGGTATTGGTGAGTCAAATGCAAGCTCACTTTCTAATTTTTTGAGGAGCATCCATACTGTTTTCCAAAAGGGCCAAACAGGTCGGCATTTCCAGCAGCAGTAGGGTCCCATTCTTACCACATCCGCACCAACACAGGTTGCTTTTGTTCTTTTTGGATGTGGGCCAGTCTCTGTGGTGTCAGGTGATACCTCATAGTTGTTTTGATCTGCATCTCCCTAATGATTGGTGATAAAGACCATTTTTTCATGTGCCTTTTGGCATTCATATTTCTTCCTTGAGAAAGTTTCTGTTCATTTCATCACCCCATATTCTGATGGGGTTGGATGTTTTCTTCTTGTAGAGTTCAACCAGTGCCTTGATAACAACTCCTTATCAGATAGGTATTGGGGGGATATCCTTTCCCATTCTGTATATTGTTTTGGTATTTGGTCTCTATTTCTTTGGGTTCATTGAACAGCGTCAGCATTTCATCTCTGAATTCTTTGTCGGAGAGGTCATATTTGTGGGTACAGCCTATTGAGGCTTCTGAATTCTTTTCTTCATCCTCTCCTCATGGTGGGATTTGTGCTGTTTCTCCATGTTGTTGTGGTTGTATGGGTTGTGACCTTCCAGTTCATTATCACTATTCCCTCACTGCGAGAAAGGATTCTGGATGAGATTGGTGATTGCCTTTTTTCCCTTCTAGAATATGTCCTACTTCACAGGTGTTCCTCTGTGACTTATGTGAGGCCTCTAGTGAAGCGTTCAAAGGATGTCATCTCTTATATTGGGCATGTACAGCTTCTTGTGTTCACCAGTATTTTGGTGAAAATGGAATAGACAAAAATAGACTAGTAGTCTAGTGGACTATCATGTTTGAGATAGCTAGGATGTTCCTCAAAGAATTAGGTTATAAAGATTTATATGTGTCTCCAGATTGCTGGGAATCGGGAAAATAACTGCAGCCATGGGAGCAGCTGCTGCTCACAGCCAAGGTCATGCCCCCTACCGTGATGGCCATGCTCCCACCGTGCTATAGGTGGGGTGCGGCTGGGGGACGTTCACACACTTGGGGCATTGGAGAATATCACATGCACAAGTGGGCCTGATGATGGTCTGGGAGGTGAGGGTAGCAGGGTGGGATCCATCAAGGGCGCAGGAATGGTGGGATGGGGTCAATCACACACCTGGGGTGAGAAGGAAGGTGGTAGCGTTGGAGAATGGTGGTGGGTGGGATGGTGGTCCGGGAGGCAGGGGTGGGATCCTCCACACTCATTTTTTTATCTTCTGGTTGGAAAACATTTCATAATAACCCATTGCGGCCCTGAGAAGTGCTAGCCATTGGGGCACACTAATGAAGATGAGGAAGAGGTCACTCTTTTCAGATCACTGACATATGGATCTAACAGTCCAGGCACTACTGGGTCATATTCCTTCAACTCTCTGTGTCCTCTTTTCCTGTCAGTGGGTCATTCTCAGTCAGTTGAAATGTCACATAGTTCATGTATAGACAATTAGAGATGCCAGGGATTCTGTGCCTCTGATGAACAGAAGGTCCAGAACAGAAGAAGGCTGGTCTCAGAGTCCTGCTGCTGCCCTTACATCCTGCCAGAACTCCCCTCCAAACACTAAGTTGCTTCTCTCTGGTTTCAGAATAACAGGAGCAGTGGAATGCCTCGTCTCAGAATGGGGATACCCACATTACCCTTGACCACTGCATATAGAAATGACAAGGATAAGAAAAGAGAAAAGTAATGGGGATAAATCTAGAGGAATGGGAAGGAACAGGAGTAAGGTTTGGGCTTTAAGTACATTCATAGTGTTGATGTGGGACACATGTATTTATCTATACTTCAGAGTGAGCAATACTGTAAGTATGAAATCACAACTCCATTGATCAAATTTAGAAATGTGTCTATCCAAAACGCAGACAGGGGGTTTGGAGAAAACCTGATAACATCAGTGGAGAGAAGTGACTGCTTGTGGGACTGCATTGAAACACTGCTTGCCTAAACTCTGCTAAGATTAACTGTGTGCATTATGGTACCATAATGTCTAATGAAATATAATAAATTAGTAAATATTAGCCACTCGCGTATATGTATAATTTTATTTCTGTTAGGTTTAGTTTTTTTTTAGATTTTTATTAGTGAAAGGCCATGAGGTACAGTTGTAGATTTACAAATTTTTGTGCTTGGGTTTCAGTTATACAATGAATGAATACCCATCCCTCCACCAGTGCCCATTCTCTTGTTACTGCAGTTTTTTTCTCTTATGAAACACAGGTGTACATTCTGCTGTACATTCTGTTTATGAATGGTCAGCCCTCAGACTTTTTCACAGGGAGTTCTTTGTTTTCCAATTTAAAATTGATGAGGCTTATTTCATTTATGTGTGTTCAGAAACAGTCTGGTATAGAGGAACTCCTTGATATTTCTTAAACCAAGCAAAGAAAAATTCTCAAAAATCCAGGAACCTCACCTTAAAAGGTCTTCTGAGTTATTGTAACATACCAAATAGTGGTTAAAGATGGGAGTTAGTTGAAAAGGAGACTACAGTTAAATTTTAACCTCATGACCCTGAATTTCCTTTTGAATTCTTCTGTTTTTCTTTCCCCTGGTGAAGAGATGATGAAACTAAGAGATCAAGATAATCTTTGATCTTAAACAGGTCATGTTGAGAATTGTGACCTGACATTCAGTTTTGATGCCTATTTGGTATGGCTTGCAACAAGGTTATTGTAGGCTTGTCTCTACTGTGTTATTAGGTTAAATATTCTCAGCAGCCAAGGACTCAGCAGAAAAGGCAATAGCCCAACTCATGAATAGTTCTGTTGGCCTTTCAACTCTGGTTTCATTCTTACTTGTTTGGTAGTTGATCAGATAGGGACTCTTCCGCAAGACCAGCCTCAGCACATGAGAATCCTCCAGTGGAAAGAAGGATTATTTCACTTCATTGAAAATGCTGACTATCGAAGCGACATCTGCACTTGTTTGTTCATTGCAGCACTGTTTACAATAGCTGGAATCTGGAAAAAACCTGAGTGCCCGAGAACAGATGACTGGTTAAAGAAACTTGGTACATCTACACAATGGAGTACTATGTAGCTGTTAGAAAGGATGAAGTCATAAAATTTACATACAAGTGGTACTACATGGAAAGTATCATGCTAAGCGAAATGAGTCTTCTTTGAAGTTTTGATAGAACTCAACAGTGAACCAATCTGGACCAGGACTTTTGTTCTTAATTACTTAAGATCCTTAATTACTATTTCAATTTCCTTACTTGTGATTGGCCTGTTCAAGCTTTTTACTTCCTCCATTGAACTGCTATTGAATTATATACTCTGTTGATTATATAGAAAATAGTTCTGTATTCTGAACATATTGAAGAACTACCAAAATTTTGTCAACAGTGCAATTTTCCATTTTTCATTCCTATCAGATATGTATGAAAGTTTTCATTTTTCTACATTCTCATCAATACGCCACTTTTTGTTATTTGAGGGGGCTGTGCATGTTCTTGTAGGGACCACACCCTGCAGAGCTAGGGAGGCCAATGATACATTCCCAGTGATAGTCAGTCTGGTGATATAGGTCCAATGATTATGTGCTTGGCAAATGCTTGCTGCTCAGGCCCAAATATCAGTGATGTTTGGAGTCCAAAAGGACCACCCCAGTAGTACTCTGGGATTTTTTTTTAATTACCAAGCTGGTGAGTGTGTAGTGGTATTTCACTTTTGGTTTTGATTTGTATTTTCATATAACTAATGATGTTGAGTATATTGTCATGTTCTTGTCAGTCATTTGCATATGTTCTTTAAAGAAATGTCTATTGAAGTTCTTTGTCCATTTTGTTTTTATTTGGGGGGATAAAGTCTTGGGGTCACACCTGGCAATAGTCAGGGATTTCTTCTAGCTCTGTGCTCAGGTTTCACTCCTGGTGATACTAGGGGAACCAGACGGTGCCAAGGATCAAACTGAAGTCGGCTGCATGCAAGGCAGGCACCTTAACCCCTGTACTATCTCTCAGGTTTCTCTTTGTACACTTTATAGTAGTTTATTTTATTTTTGTTTGGGGTCCATACCAGCTGGTGCTCAGGGCAGATCCCTAGCTTTGTACTCAGGGATAGCTCTGGAAACTCTTGGTAGGTGGGGGAACCATATGGAGATTGAGTCCTGGTCAGCCGTGTGCACAACAAGCACCTTATCTGCTGTACTGTACTGCCAGCCCTTCTTTGTCCATTTAAAAATAAGTTGTTTTTTCATTGTTGAGTTGTAAGAGTTTTTTTATATATTCTGGATAGTAGATCTTTATTAGACATGAAAGTTGTACATAGTTTATCCCATTTTGTGGGTTGCCTTTTCACTCTTCTGATCTTGTCCTCGATATAAAAAAGTTTCTCATTTTTATGAACTAGAATTATATATCTCTTATTTTGTTACCATGATTTATGTCCTTTTTAAGAAAAACACCACCATTCTACTTGAAGTTTTGATATGATACTGTTTTCTTCTAAGAGTTTTATAGTTTTTATTCCAGTTAATATGATTATCCATATCTTCTTCTGTTTTGAGTTGAGTTTTGTGCGTGGTGTGAGATACAGGTATAACTTCTCTCTTTTACACATGGCTATTCAGTAGTTTCAGTATCGTTCATTGAAAATGCTATTTTTTCTTTCTTTGAATGATCTTGGGACCCTTTTTGAAAATCAAAGTAATAAAGATATATGTATACAGGATGTGTTCTTTTATTTCTTTTACATCTGTTGCCTTTCGAGGAGGTCACACCTGCTAGTGCTCCAGGCTTACACCTAGCTTTTACAGAGCTTGAGGGACCATATGTGCCAGTGATCAAACCCAGGGCCTGCCACATGCAAGGCAAGCTCTCTACCTACCGTGCTATCACTCCAATTCCCATCTGTTGTTTTCAGGCTCTTATATGTTCATGCTTAATTCAATAGACTAGCCTTCTAATTAACTTTTGTCAATGAAAAAGATAATCTCTCTACTATCACCTTGTTATTTCTTTGTTCAAGAGTGGGTCATTAAATATACTGTATTAATTGTTGACCAGATTCAGAGCAGTTACCCCACCAAACTACATTCATATGTGCCTCTTAACCTAAATTAGCCAATCAGCCTAAATGATTGCCTCTATTTTAGATAGATTAGAAGGTAAGTTGAATTAAAATATATTTAAATTATGGGGTTTTAAGATGGGGCTTTATGATGGAATGTCTGCTTTGCAGGTGTGAGGCCATGAGTTTGATCTGTGGCACTGCCCCACATCACTGAGATCCTAACAGCACTGCCACCATGATCCCCATTGCCACAAATATGTCATCTCCCATGTACTGTAACTATGTGCACACACTAAATATAAGAACCAAAGAAAAGGGAAGGGTCAAAGAACTAAAAATAAATTCAAGATTAAAGAAGTAAGGAAGAGCCAGAGTGTCAGTACAGCATGTGGGATGCTTACCTTGCATGCATCCAACCTGGTTCATCCTCCTTGGCACCACATATAGTCTCCCTCTCCCCAATCCTCCAAAAGTGATCCCTGAGAGCAAAGTCAGGAGTAAGCCTTAAGTACTGCTGGGTGTGGCCCCAAGACTAAATAAATAAATAATATGAAAAGAAAGATGTAAGGCAAAATATTCTTTTAGAGTGAATGAAAATAGCATTTGATCCAAAGTTTATTGATTTATTCTTTCCACAAAAATTAACAGGACACAGACTACACCTCAGAATTCTAAGAAGGATTAAGATTTAGATATTATCTTCAGTTGTCCACAGTTTAGAAGAGGAGACAGTAAAAAGATAAATCACTGGGGCTAGAGAGATAGTACAGTGAATAAAGGCTTTTGCCTTGTACATGGTTGACCCAGGTTGAATCCCCGGAATTTCATATGGTTACCCAAGCAACACCAGGAGAAATTACTGAGCACGGAGCCAGGAGAAAATACTGAGCACTTCTGGGTGTGGTCCATAAGAATAAAACAAAACAAAACAAAAAGATAAATTACTATCCAATATTGTAAGTGCAATAATACAAATGTAAGTGAAACTGTGGGAATACCAAAGTGCAGAAAGTTTAATAATAGAAAGATTCCTTTTATTTCATATAATAGATTATTAAATTACCACTATAATTATCGAGAGCCATTTTATAGTATTTTCACATTACCTGTTTATATTAATTCGCTCATTAACAAATATTTATTATTTATCAATTGCTGGCCGGCTGCGATAGCACAGCGGTAGGGCGTTTGCCTTACACGCAGCCAACATGGCCGACCCGAGTTCGATTCCT
>JAOXYA010112848.1:0-10620 GCA_028565675.1 Sorex palustris | reverse complement strand
AGGCACAGCAGCAATTTTGGGGTATCTGGAAGTCTGAAGGCACCATCAGGCTGCTGATGCACTCGCCCCACAGATACGGGATGACCTGCTGGCAGAACCATACCCCCTTATTGAGTTATTTATTAATGACATCATGTTCTTGAGTTGTTCTTCTTTTTCAGGAATTTTTCCTCGGTATTGTAAATTAATTTTCTCCAAAAAGTTCTTTTTCTGATTGCTTGGTTGTTTTGATGTATGTCTTTAGATCTGTCTGTTAGAGGATCTTCAGTGACATGGTAATTTTGATTGTCTGCTCATTATAACTTGGACATCAGTTCAAAAGATTTTTTCTTAAAAAATGTGATTCTGTTTCAGTTTTTGGACCATACCTGGTGGTGCTCAGGGCTTACTTATGGCTCTGCTCTGCTCTGTTTCTGAGGGGCTCTCCCTGTGGAGGGGTGGAGGTCAGGGCTGGAACCTGGGCTGGGTACATTCAAAGAAGTGCCTTAACTGCTCTATTATGGAGATTTCATATTCTAATGGGGATTATTGACTTTGAGTTTCCCCAAGAATAGGCCTAGGAAAATAATTTGAGCAAATCTCTGTTATCAGTGTTTTTAGGTCTTTCTTTTTTCACAGAAGAGTCCTACATTTCCTTGCTGAGAACAGAGGTCCTGTTCTTCTTGACTTTGAACAGAGTAGATATGGCTGGAATCATAGCAGTTAGCATGAGTCATTTGATTGTCATTAACAGGTCATTTGATTGTCCTGTTTTTATAAGGTACCCAAGCTTTTAATTTTTGCCAGGCATCCCTAGTCTAGAGACCATTCATCATATCCTCTGCAAGAAATCAATCTAGCGACTTCTTTTGTAAAAGGGGAAGGACAATTACTCAGTTCAGGAAATGGAAAGGAAATCTAGGGAAGTAAGCACTTCTCAAAGTGCTTTGCTTAATCCTTTTCATTGCAGTCATTCCCCTCTATCCCTAGTTTCAGAATTATAGAATGTTACCGGTTTTCTTTTGTAAGGCAATAACAAAGAGTACTACTAAAAGTAAAATTGATAATTAAAAGTGAATGTGAAATATAAGGGATATTAGGGATAATGGGGGAGTTGAATAGTTTCTTTCCCCCTTGGAGGTTTTTTTTTTTGCTTTTTTTTTTTACATATTGAGAGTGTGAATAAAAAGAAAGATAGTTGAGAACACCTGTAAAAAGAGAAGTTAATTGTGTCAGGAAAATCCTGAAGCACCCGAAAAGGTGAAGTTGAGGACACAGGAAAGTAATTAACCTTGGTAGGTTAAGGATAGGATAAAAGGTGGGTAGGATACAAGAAAAACAGAATTCTGTGATTGTTAAGGATAGCACTGAGAACAGATGGAGAGGGTGAACCTAATATCCTTTTTCTTTTCATAGAAAATGGCTAAGAATAATTGGTTGAAAGCTCTACTTAGAGTCTTGATTAAAAATATTTGGAAGGGACTGGAGAGGCAGGGACAGGGTAGGGTGCTTGTCTTGCATGTGGCCAACCTGGCATCACATATGGTCCTCTGAGCACTGCCAGGAGTGATCACTAAGTACAGAGCCAGGAGTAAGCCCAGAGGACTGCCAGATGTGGTCCGATCTCAACTCTCTCCCAAAACATTTTCTTTTCAAATAAGCACCTTGAAAAGTACGTCACAGGATTGACCAACTTGAAATACATAGATGTATTTTTTCCACATATAATTGGGATTAGAGTATCTGTGCATATTTGTACAAATGTTCTTAACAAAATTAAGCATAAAATAAATGCCACAAATTCCAAAGATTCCACTGTCATTGCCATTTTTTGAAAAGAAGATGGTCTGTGGGAGCTATAGTGGCAGGTCTTTCAGTTTTCTCATTGTAGGCATGAAAGATTTTATTGGAGAAATAACCAATTTAAAGGCAAAAGAATTAGAAATAGCAGTTACAATAGTATTTCAGAGCAGGTATGTATTTGTGGCAAAAGAATACATCTAGATACGTTGCATTAACTTTGGACTAAATGATCAGAAGAAAAAAATACAGAAACTGGAGGCTTAAATATGTTGGCTGATAATTATTCTATGCAGAAGCAAGGTCAAGGGATAGCAAGAAGTTATCAACATTTAGTTTTAGGTTTTTTTTTTTTTGAACAGAAGACAAATTCCTTGTTTTTTGTCTTTGATGTTCTCTTTCCTCCCTTTCTCTTTCCTCCCTGGAATTTCTCCTTGATCTGCATTCTGCTCTCAGTAGCTGGGCAGTCTGAGAATACTGAGGGCCTCTGGAAACAAACAGTCCTCATTACAACATACATCGTGAAAATATCCGAGGAAGCATGCTATTACGAGTCTGTCAAAGCCAAGCTTGACGTGAACAGGAGAACATTTGGTATAGTACTTAATACTTTTGAATCTCATCTTAGAGCCAGATTGATTTCTAAAATAGTGTCAACAATTCATCACTACCTAAATTGCAGTGAAGTTTTATTAATTTTTTTTATTTTTGGTCACATGTAGCAATATTTAGGTACCCCTAAATATCCTGATTCTGTGCTTGAGAGTTACTCCCTATGGTGCTTGGGGGATCACACAGTTCTGGGGATAGACCTAGGCTTCTCACATGCAAAGCACATGTTCTACTTGTTTAGTTCTCTCTGATTCGCAGTGGACTCCTACCCCTACCCCGCCCCGGCCACCCAGGAGAGGGTATACCCAGCTGCTTAGAGTTTACTCCTAGTGATGCTTGGGGACCATATGCAGTGTCACAAGTTGAACTAAAGTCCACTGTGTGCAAGGCAATAACCTTTACCCTGTATTATCTCTCTGGTCCTGCAGTGGAGTTTTAAATCATTGTATGTTTGAGGTGATGTGTACTGATGAAAATCTGGGGAGTTTGAGCAAAAGTCTTCTGTTCTCTATAAGGTACAGTGGTTTAGGCAGCATTTGATGATTAAGGACAAAGACTAGTATTCAGACATGTAGTTTTTAATTTCAAAACATTTTAACTGTATATGGTCTTTGGTAGATTAACCTATTCAACCTTCATGTCTTTATCTGTAATAGCTGAAATGTTGTTGAATCATAGGGTTGATGAAGTTGATAACTGAGACAATATAATGATTTCTTAGTACACTATGTGGATAGAAAGTATTCAATAAAGATATCAATATTATAAATTTTTTCTTTTTGTTTTTGGGACACAGCCAGCAATGCTCAGAGATAACTCTTGGCTTTGCACTCAGGAATTACTCCTAGCAGGGCTTGGGAGACTATATGGGTTGCCAGGGATCAAACCTGGTTTGGCCATATGCAAGGCAAACACCCTACCTGCTATACCATTGTGTTGGCTGCTATATGAAGAGAAAAAAATGGGAGGGTGTGTTTTAGTCTATACCTCGTGGACCAACAGATCATATGAGATGCTGGGGATTAAACCTTGGTTGACCGCATGTAAGGCAAATACCCTACCTACTGTACTATCACTCAAGCTCCTATGTTTTAACCCTGTAGCTGAGTATTAACTAAACTAGGGTATCTGTCTCTAACAGTGTGTTTTTTTGTTTGGTTCACTTCCTATACAATGTGGCGGGGGGTTCCTTAAATCCTGTAGGTTCATCTATATTCCAGATCCTGGGAATTTGTACAGTTACACAACATAGTCATATCAGAAGCTCCGGAGCAGGAGCTAATTAACTCAGGTCTGGACAGTCTTAGTCATTTTTTGAGGGGGGAGGGAGGGAACCATACAGGGGGGCTCTCAGGACTTACTTCTGGCTCTGCATTCAGAGATCACTCCTGGTGGACTCAGGGAACTATATGTGGGCTGGGGGTTAAATGTGGCTCATCTGCATGCAAGACAAATGTCCTACCTACCCACTGTACTATTGCTCCAGTCCACTGGATAATCTTAGTCTTGAAAAAAAGATTTTCTTAAGACTTTATTTATTAGTTATTCATTGTTTAGGGACATGTCTCTCAGTGTTCAGGGCTTACTCCTAGCTTTGTGCTTAGGAATCACTCCTGGTGGTGCTCAGGACCATATGTGGTACTGGGGATAGTACCTGGGTCAGCAGCATGCTAGACAAGTGCCTAAATCTCTGTACTATTTCTCTCACTTTCCCAATTTTTTTTTAGAGGTGCCATACCCAGCAATGTTCGGTTGGAGTTGCAATCCTGAGAGTTTGGTGTTCAGGATGGTGGCACTTGGCAGGGGGTACCACCAGGGCTCCACCTGGTCATTCTGGGGGAGAGAGGGCTCCTCAGCGCATGAGATCTAACTCAGGGCCTCGTGAGCTTTATCACATAAGTTATTGAGCTATTTTTTCAACTGCTAGATGGTCTTTTTTCTTTTTCTTTCTTTCTTTCTTTCTTTCTTTCTTTCTTTCTTTCTTTCTGCTTTTAAAGTCACATTCGGCAATACTCAGAGGTTACTCCTGGCTCTTCACTCAGGAATTACTGCTGGTGGTGCTGGGGGACCACATAAGATGCTGAGGTTTGGATCCTGGTCAGCCGCGTGCAAAGCAAACGCCCTACCCGCTGTACTGTCACTCTGGCCACCAGTCTTATTGTTTATATCTTTTTGCATTCTGGTGATAATTTCTTACTGCTTTCAGAAACAGGGAAAGATCCAAGTTTTGTGTGCCTAGAGCCTCATGCAATCTTGGAAATTTTTTTTAAGAAAAGAATTTTCTTAAATCACCCCACCTCCCATCTCTGCCATGCCGCCATGTTGAATCACAATTGGTCTGCTCTACTGATTCATGAGTAAATCTCCAAGGAGATGCAAGCTGAGCAGCTAAAATTTATGGACACACCAGACCCCCCCAGCTGAAAACTCTGGGAATGGAGTGAACTGAGAACCGGCCCTACTGAAGCCCCTACATCTGCACCCACACCCCACATCTACAGCCATGCCAATGGCTCAACTCTACCACTTCATTAATATTCTCTCTAAATAAAAAGACAACAAACAGTGAAAAATTTTAGGTACCCCGGTGCCCAACTTGAGAACTCTGGTCTTCTCGGAGGAGGGCCAGGAAGCCTCCCCCCACCCCAGTCCTCACACTTCTGGAAGCCCTGGCAGCCATGCCCACCTTTCACAACTGCTGCCTTGTCATTTAATTGCCAAGACCATATATCTTAAAGTCTCTGGACCACATGGCAGGCGCATATACCTCTTAATTCCTCAATACTCAAATTCCAGAAGGAGCACACCAAATTATATGGGAAAGTAACCTAGAAGCCAGCTAAACTCAACAAACAAAAACAATAACACAGAAGACTCAACTAGCAACAAACAACTTAGTAAATCCTTAGACAAGGGTTTGCTTAAACCCCATGATGAGATATAACAATTTTCACATTAAAGATTTTTATTTTGGGGGCCGGAGAGATAGTACAATGGGTAGGGTGCTTGCCTTGCATGTGACTGGTTTCAATACCCCGCACCCTGACTGGTTTCAATCCCTGGCACCCCATATGGTTCCCTGAGCACTGCCAGGAGTAGTTTCTGAGTGCAGAGCCAGGAGTGACCCCTAAGCATCGCTGGGTATGGCTCTACACCCCCACTAATTTTTTAACCTTATTGATTTTTTTACCAGTAGGTAACAACTCTAGTCCAGCGGTCATCTCCAAATCATATTATGTGTCCAGGCCATCTGATTTTCAAAGCCTTGGATTTTGACTGGATTCCATGAGACATCAAAAGATCGCATGGCTGCCCATCTACGAGATGGCCAGACTTCTTTGTCAAGACCCTGAACTAACAGTTTGAGGCTCTTCATGTTCCTGGAGTGAGCAGACACCACTGGGCTACACTAGCACGAAACAGGGACGAATGGAGATGTTACTGGTGCCTGCTAGAGCAAATCAATGAGTAATGAAATGTCAAGTGATCAAGTGATTGATTTTTTTCACTTTTTGCTTTTTGGGTCACACCCAGAGATGCTCAGGGATTACTCCTGGATCTGCACTCAGGAATGACTCCTGGAGGTCCTCATGGGACCATATGGGATGCTGGGAATTGAACCTGTGTCAGCCACGTGAAAGGTGAATGCCCTACCCGCTGTGCTATCGCTTCAGCCCCCTAACCTTATTGATTTTAATATTGGAGTTTTGGCATCTAATCAATTTCAACTCTAGAATTGTATCAACAGAATGGCTTTTGCTTACATTAAAAATTAATTAATTAAAAAGAAATCCCCTTAAAATTGTGAATATGAGTTAAACTGAAGATTTAAATAATTTAAATTAACAACAATCAGTTTTTGCCCGATTTCTAGACCTGAACCAGTTTTTTTTTTGTTTGAAAGCCTACTAAGTTCCCAGGGAGAACGACACTGTTAGATCATAGCAAATGTATGTGATAATAACTTTCCCAAGCTATTCTTTAAACATGGCTGTGTTCCTTTGAGTAACTCTATACTGTGGATGAGTTTATTCTAGAGGCAAAAGCAAGTGGAAGTCCCATTTCTGTGCATCCTCCGAGTTGTAGGTGGTTTGGGATGGAGGAGATAAGTATCAAATTTAAAAATAAAAGGATGAGAAGAACGCAAGTGGCAGTTACACCTATTGTAACTTCATTTACTTTTTTGCAGTATGACTCCTACAGAAACTAGAGGGATTCTATAGGAAACTTGTAGATTATCTCAAACCAGAATTGGAGATCTCTCCACCAAGTGATAGCCACAATTACTGTTACCGTACTAGATATGGTATAATTGCTGGATTAGCTTAATATGCCCTTTGGTATGGATTATGTAAACATTAAGTTGACAGATACACCTTTACCTCAAATCAAGAAGGAGGGGCTTGAGTGATAGTACAGTGAGTAGGGCATTTGCCTTGCACGTGATTGACCCAGGTTCTAATCCCAGCAACCCATACTGCCCACTGAGCACCACCAGGAGTAATTCCTGAATGTAAAGCCAGGAGTAACCCCTGTGCATCTCTGGGTGTGACTCCAAAAGAAAAAAATCAAGAAGGAGACACAGAAAGAGTTATATCCACATAGAAAATAATCACTGCATTAGTCAGTGTTCTGCAAAGTTTGTACTCAGTCACTTGAGGTATCTCCTTGGCCAACCAAATGTAATTTTGAAGAGTTTCATTCAAAGTTTTCCTGACACCCGGGGACAGAGAGTTAGTATAATGGGGAAGGCACTTGCCTTGCATGCAGCTGACCTGTATTCAATCCCCAGCACTGCCATAGTCAGATGGCCCCCTGAGCCTAGCCAGGACTGACCCCTGAACATAGTGCTTGGAGAAAGCCTTGAGCAAAGCTGGGTGTGGCCCAAATACAAAACAAAAAATCAAACCAAACAAAATTTTTCTGACATCAAAAGAGTTGTCATTTAAATATCATGTATTCTTGGAGATGTGTGCTGAAAGTACACTATGGACCAAACATGATAACCACTTAGTACCTGTATTGCAAACCATAACACTCAAAAGGAAAGAGAAAGAGTAAAAGAGAAAATGCCTGCCACAGAGGAAGAGGGGGTATGGGGAAGGTGGCGGAGGGATACTGGAACATGGTGGTGGAGAATGGGCACTGGTGGAGGGATGGGTACTCGATCATTGTATGACTGGAATGTAATCATAAAAGTATGTAAGTCTGTAACTGTACCTCATGGTGATTCATCAAAAAGAAAAATAAAATAAAATAAGATATTGTGTATTCTGGACTGGAATGATATAGTACAGCTTGAGCAAAGCTGAGTGTGGCCCAAATACAAAACAAAAAAAATCAAACCTTACAAACAGCCAACCAAGTTTTATCCTGGGAACTATATGTGGTTACTGGAGCCCCACCAAAGTGATCCGTGAGTGTAAAGTCAGGAACAAGGTCTGAGTAAATAAAATCATGTATTCTTCATAAGCATTGATTTGGTATTTGTATTTTCACCTCCAGCACTGCAGTACTGGATAAGAAGTCATTTTAGGGGCTGGAGAGATAGTACAGTGAGTAGAGTGCTTTCCTTATAAATGATCAACCCAGGTTCAATCCCCAGAACCACATAGGGTCTCCCCAGCCCCTTCAGGAGTGATCCCTGAGTACAGATCTTGTAATAAGCCCTGAGCACAGCAGAGTGTGGCCCCCAAATAAACCAAATAAAGTGTTTTTAGACTCTCACAGTTACTTGAAATGGATCTGCTCTTTCATAAGAGACAAGAGACCAAACAATAACATAGGCCTAGAATTACTCATATGATCCTTTTACAGGGGGAACTAGAAGAGTGCATACAAATGCAGTTCTCCTAACATAGAACTGGGCATGTTGAGTGCAGACTGCATTTTTTAGTTATGGCTAGATAGATGTCCTGTTGATACAGTGAATAAGGTGCTTTCCTTGCACACAGCCAAACTGGGTTGGATCCCTGGACAGCCAGAAGTAAACTCAGAGCAAAGAATGTTATCACTTCTTTCTCACATGGTCACCTTTGTCTCCTAATTTATCATCTACCTCTAATCTTTTCCCCTCCACATTCATCCTATGTATGTCTATCTGATAAATCTTTATAAAAATAAAATACTGACTTTTATTATGTTATTATTCTGCTCAAATAATCTTTATCAGTTTCCCTGTCAACCCAAGACAATCCAGATTTCTTAAGTTAGCATTTTAAAACTTTTCATAAGGTCTCTCATAACCCTTTTTAAATTTTCCCCCTGTTACTTCTCACTGAAACATTCCTGTTCCAGTCAATCTAAAGTACTTGTTATTCCCAGCCACATTTTGCATATTTCCAAATGGTTTACAAGCCATGTCATTACCATCTATATTTGTACTTTGTATTTTTTATACTTTGTATGTTTAATGTGCTCCCCAAACTAGACTATAAGCTCTACATTGTACATTTACTTTTGTATTAGAAAAATAATGCAAACGTTAAAAAAACTATTCCTTTTTCTATGTAGGAGTACTGCTATTTATTCAACCACTGATTAAGCTGATTGAAGCAGGTATGAATTCTGCATTACTTTTCTTTTTAAAAAATTTTTAAAAATTAAAAAAAATTTTTCATGAAGTTGTTCACAATAATTGTTTACATTCAATATTTCAACACCAATCCCACCATCATTGCACCTTCCCACCACCATTACTTTGAATCTTCCTGCCACCACTCCAGCCTGCTACTTAGGAAGATTCTAAATAATTTATTTTGTATTGCTTAGTATATGAATAGTATGAGGTGTCATGTGGCCACAAAAGTGAAAGAATTTCATGACTCCTGGAATTCTAAAATTGTGGGTCTCTGGATCATGGCTGTTAATGCTTTAATGGAGCCCAGAGGCAGTTCTTGGTCATGACTGCCAGGAAACCGGAAGGGAGGAAAGATGGGGAAAGGTTGTTCATACCCAACTCCGTGAAGCCTGGAGTTTTCACTTACTGGTCCTGCATATCTGGGTTTTTCAGCGGATTCATTCTCATGTGTGGGGGACTTGGGATGAGCCTGTGAAGGTTGGCCGTGAGTGTGGTGGCATTGAGTTCTGGAGGTTTGCAGCTACTGGGGTTCATTTGGGGCAGGTGAAGGGACACATTTGGTCCCCTCTGAGGTGTTGTAGTGAAATCAGCCTGGCACAGGGTGGGGAGACATCTCTGTGGCGTGCTGCTCTCCTCCGAGATTCATTTGTGAGTCTCTGAATCACGGCCATTAATTCACTTAAATGGCCTGCTTTTGATCTCTTCCGAAATTTATTTATGGGTCTCTGAAGCAAGGCTGATAAAGGAGCTTGTATAGCTGAGCCAGAGGTGGTTTGTTGTCGTGACTCCCACGTACCTAACTTTTGGCCATTTAATTTCTCAGGAAACTTGGTCCAAGTTGTTGGGGTCTGGCCAGAAGCACAGTGGCAATTTTGGGGTATCAGGAAGCCTGAAGGCACCATCAGGCTGCTGATGCCCTCGCCCCACAGGTACAGGTTGACCTTCTGGGAGACACCATAAAACCCCTACAACCTCCATCCTCTGGAACACCACACTACAACCAAGTGTGTGCCAGGATCACAACCACACCTGCACATCCCTGGAGTGTGTCCCTTGACTACCTAGCAGTGACAACAGCGGGGGCTGGAGAGAGAGAGTACAGGGGTTAAGGAATGACTCCTGATCCCAGAGCCAGGGGTTAACCCCCAAGTACCTCTGGTGTGGTCCCCAAGCCCAAACCCACCCATCCCAAATACCAGAAATCAAAACAAAAAGCAGCAAAGGGAAGGTATGGGAGCAAAGGGGTTAAGGACCCTCTATTACCTGTAATCAGCGGTACTCAGGAGCGCCCCCCACAGTGCCTCGGGACCACGCAGTGCTGGGTGTCACAGCCGAGAGTCCCACCTGCAGTCAGCTGGCTGAATCTCTCCAGCCCAAGAAATGTCTTTAAAGCACCTCTCCGGGGGCCGGATCTGACCATGGTTTGACCCTCGGCACCCCACAGGGTCACCCAAGCACTGCTGAGAGCGAACAACCCCTCCACCAATTAAAAATAAAAATAAGTTGTAGGAGCTGGAGCGATAGCACAGCGAGTAGGGCGTTTGCCTTGCAAGCAGCCAACATGGCCAACCGGGTTCGATTCCCAGCATCCCATATGGTCCCTCGAGCACCGCCAGGAGTGATTCCTGAGTGCATGAGCCAGGAGTAAC
>JAOXYA010112829.1:0-10620 GCA_028565675.1 Sorex palustris | reverse complement strand
TATCCAAAGCCAATTAAATCCTAAGTTATAAAGCATAATATTAATTGTCTTCCTGTATCTATACAAAAGGACATTGCATTAAAGCAAACTGCTCAAAAGACATAAGGAGAGGAGAAAGACAATATTAACTTACAGTACAGCCTCAGTGTCTAAGCAGGATGAGACCTCACAAATTGGTTGGGGAAGAGAGCACAGAAGTGGCCATAGACAGACAAAGTAATAGGAGTGACTCGGGAGCACTGTGATGGGTGCAAACTGACAAACCCAAGCTCTGTGTACTCCAACAGACAGTGTTTGTTTGTTTGTTTGCCGGCTGTGCTCAGGGCTTACTCCTGGCTCTGCATTCAGGAATCTGCAGGAGTGATTGCTGAGGAATTACTTGCAAGGCAAGTACCTACCTGCTATACTATCTGTCTAGCCTCCCCCCACTCCCAATGTTCCCCCCCCCCCCGGGTCGTGGGCCACATCTGGCAGTGCTCAGAAGTAACTCCTGGCTCTGCCCTCAGGAATTATTCCGGGCAGGACTTGGGGGAACACTGAGGATGCTGGGAGCCAAACCCAGGTTGACTGCATGCAAAGGAAGTGCTGAATCTCTGCAATATTTTTAAGGTCAGGAAAACCCTTACTTTGAGAGTAAAGACAATGAATACAGGGGAAAGAAAGTAGATAATGATCAGGAATCTGAGTTAACTAGGAAGAGATGAAAAGAACTAAGACATAGGTAATATTTGCTAAGTCTGTTCCTCTTTGACATATAAATTCCTACTAGGAAGCTTGTATTTGATGCCCAATACCATTCATTTATAGAGAACTCAGGCACTGATACCTCTAATTCAGATGTCCCCTCAGGCTTTGCATACATAGTAATCAAAACTCTACCTGATAAGATTACCTTGATGTCTAAAAGCTATGAAGAAATTGTGGATCAAAAATGGAACTTTGGGGGACTGGAGAAATAGTACAGTAAGTACAGAAGGGTGTTAGCCATGCGTGTGGTTGCAGCAGCTACAACCCTAGTTCAAATCCCTGGAACCACATATGACCCTTGGGCACCACCAGGGGTCACGCTGGAGCAAAGCCAGGAATAGCCCCTGAGCATTGCACAGTGTGGATAACTCTTCTGCCCCTTCCGAAACTGTTAGATTTACCCCAAATTGTGACTCATACCTTCCCTTTTTCAAAAATGGCAGTACTATCTACCAGCTGCAAAGTAAAAATGAAACGTTCCCCCTATTCCCCAGACTAATTTTTTTACTGCTTTCTTTTTCCTAGTCCATTCTCCAAAAAGGAGAGATTCTTTCCAAAATATTTAGTTCAGCTGATAATTATTAAAGCTGTGTGTGATATATTATGCTAATTTATTCTTCTTTGTATTTGCTCCAAATTTTCCAATTTAAAAAAGTTACTCAGGGCTGAAGTGATAGTACAGTCAGTAGGGTGTTGGCCTTGCAGGCAGTAGACCTGGGTTCAAGCAGACCTGGGTTTGTTACTGCCAGGAGTAACGCCTGAGCATTGCCGGCTGTGGCTCCCCACCAAAAAAGTTATTCAGATTATTGTATCTTCTCCTGTAGCTCTTTGCTGGCTTCTCAATGTTCTTAGAATATCTTGCCGAGGCCTGTGAGATCTAGCCTGGCCTCTGTCTACATGATTAAGCTTATCTGATGCAACTATTCTTGCCCAAACAGCTCAGGCCAAAAGTTGTCAGTTCCAAGAATACTTTAAGCTCTTTCTTATCTTAAAGCATTTGTACTTATAGTGTCCTCCAGCAGAAAATCTCCCCCCATCCCCAGCTCTTGGCATGGCTCCTTCTCTTCCTTAAGGGGCTAACAAAAAGTCCTTATGAGCCTGTTCTTCACATGCAGTCGAGTCTAAACTAGATCCTTTCTACCTTTACTCTCTCACGTACTATCTTGTATATTCCATAGTTTTGATCAAGTTTATAACTCTCTTGCTTGTTCATATAAATCCATACTGATTATAAGAAAACAACTTCAATGAGTGTTCTAAGTTGGCCTAATTTTTGGGGGAGGACACCCCTAGGACTTAATCCTAGCACTACACCCAGGGACCACTTCTGGCCAGCTTGGGGGACCGTATGGGATGTCCAGGATTGAACTTGGGTTGACTGTGTGCAAGGCAAACACCCTTCTCAATGTACTATCGCTCTAGCACTGAATGTTTTAAGATATTTGAAGGCCTATACACATGCTTCCTTTTTTTTTTTTGAGGGGTGGGGAGATGGGTTGGGTGACACCTGTAGGTGCTCAGGGTTTGCTCTTTGCTCTATAGTCAGGGATCACTCCTGATGGGGTTCAGGAGACCATATGGAATGCCAGGGATCAGCCACATGCAAGGCAAGCGCCTACTCTATGTACTATCTCTCTGACCCCTTACACACAGGTTCTATTCATTCTATAATTCCAATTCGTAAAAAATTTGGTGGATAGAATACATTTAATGATATTCCCTTATAAATAGGACTATAAGATTATGAACTGGGGAGCTGGAGCGAGGGTACAATGAGGGCATCTGCCTTGCATGCAGCCAACCCAGGTTCGATTCCTTACATCCAATATGATCCTCTGACTTGAATGAACACCACCAAAGGTAATTCCTGAGTGCAGAGCCAGGAGTAACCCCCAAGTATCACTGGGTATAACCCAAAAAACAAAAACAAACTAAAACAATAAAAAAAGACAACAACAATAAAAAAGATTATGATCTGGAGAGAAAATTCTTGATATGGAAATTGAAGAGAACAATCTGAAATATGAATTGATGGGAAATTAAAAATATATATTCAAATATACCCTCTCTTTGATTCTGTGTCCCAGACTTTGAAGTGTTGAATAATTTATGTGACGGTATTGTTTAAATGTGAACCCTCTGTAACTATATTCAGTATTATTTATTAACACGACACGCTCTATTTTTAGTTTAATTAATTTTTAATTGCAGGCAGCTATTTAGTTGTATGATAAGGATCAATTCAGTAGGTGTTTTTACAGATTTTTCTCCTGCCAATCTTTGTCCTAATCCAGTGTCACAGGATTTCCCTAAGGGAGTTACCAAACGAGATCCCTGCCAGGGAGCGGCAGCAGATGGGAACTGTTTACCACGATTTAAAGAAAGTCCTGGGCAGGACAGAATCTCATAAATAAAAGATATCTCAGAGATCATGGAATAATCCAATAAACTGATGATCTACCATGTTAACTGACGTTTCTTTCCAAATACAATTTTCTGTTCATTTTTTTCTGTTCTGGTAGTTCAAGTTTTCATTTGTGTTTTTGGTGGGGGGAGGTTTTGGGGTGGTGCCCATGGTCTCCTCCTGGCTCTGAGCTCAGTGGTCATTCAAGGCAATGCTTGGCGGGGACCATGTGCAGTACTGGGCATAGAACCCCAGCAGGCCACAAGGCAAGTCCTTTACCCCCTGTATGTCTCTCAGGTGGCAAATCTTAATTTTAGGAGGCTCTTAAGAAATAATTATTTTTATTATTTGGTTTTGGAGCCATACCCTGTAGTGTCCGGGGCTTACTCCTGATTCTGCATTCAGGGATCACTCCTGGCAGGCTCAGAACCGTAATGGGATGCCGAGACTGAATCTGGGTTGGCCACGTGCAAGGTAAGTGCCTTACTGGCTATACAACCGCTCTGGCTCCAGGAATTATTTTTCTGTTTTGTTTTTCGCCTAGGCTCTGTGGGGCTCTAGGATTGATCCTGGTGGTGCTGGGGGAACATATGTGTTACAGGGTTTGGAACCAGGGCCTACATGTGCTCAGCTCTTCAGGGATCTCTGCGGCCCAAGGAATAATTTAGTAAATTCCTATCATATCAGGTTCTGAACACAGGCTGTTAGGTCACAAATCCATTTTTTAAATTTTTTATTATGTTGAATCACTTTCCTCTTTGCTTGCTCATCTTGAGTCATGAGTTTTTTTTCAGATCATTCCAGTGGCCTGTGTTGTTCCTGGGTTAAATTCAAAATTTTCTGCTTTTATTAATGGTTTGATTTACCTAAACACCCAGCTAATAGTACACAAAGAGAAGAGAATAACTGTATTTCCACTTCAACGTCATTTCATTTTATTAGCCTAAGTTGTGTGAATAGGGGCACTTAACTGTCTTTGAAAACTTGTGGATTTGATGGGGTTCATAGTTTGTGCAAAATCAGTGGATACCTAAATTGATAATGCTATGCTAAACCCATCATCAATGACACCGATTAAGCGTTGATGGGGCCAAATTCCATTTGACCTGGGCACTGTGACGCACAAGCACAAAACATTTCAGGAACTAGGAAATGGTTTAGCCTCCCACTCAAGATGACTAGTCTGCCACAGTTCTGGGCGCAGGGCAAGGCCTTATCGGTTTAAGAAAGCTCCCCACATCTTCACTCCGTGACCACAGCACTTTTCCTTGCTGATGACAGCCTGGCTTGTCCTTTTCCGCAGGAAGGCGCTTGATGGGCTCCTAGTTCAGGCTTTCCAAAGATGCTCATTAAACTTACAGAGAGAGGGGCCCAAGCCTGAGTCGATGCGCTTGCCTTGCACGCGATGCCCACCGCCACATATGGTCCCCAAGGCAGCACCTCAAGAGTCTCCCGAGCCCAGAGCAGGAGCATCCCCTGAGCACGGCTGGATGAGGCCCCCCAGTGCCCTTCCCCCCAACAAAACCCAATCACAACTATAAGGGTTTTGAAGAACACATTTCAGTTCCTTTCTTCTCTTCCTGCAGAACCAAAGTCAACCAGTCTAAGCAGATGCACGTTGCATTTAAGTCCCGACTCTTGTTTTAAATACCAACCTGGGGGGCTGGAGCAATAGCACAAGCGGGTAGGGCGTTTGCCTTGCACGCGGCCAACCCGGGTTCGATTCCCAGCATCCCATATGGTCCCCTGAGCACCTCCAGGGGTATATTCCTGAGCGCAAAGGCAGGAGGAACCCCTGTGCATTGCCGGGTGTGACCCAAAAAGCAAAAATAAATAAATAAATAAATACCAACCCGGGGGCTGGGGGGCCCGTCAATAGAGCGGGGAAGGTTTGCGCCTTAGCACGTGCCCCACCGGGGTTCCCTCCCCGCAGGCTCACCGGGACCCAGAACCCCGGGGGTGGGTCCCCCCCCAAAAACCAAACCAAAGTCACGGAAAATTCCGTAACCTTCCGTCATTCTTTACGGGGTTTGCCTAGGAGGAGGCCGTAGCCCAGGGGCAGCCTCAGGCCAAAAACCTCCTCACCCCCCGCCCCCCACCACCAAAGCGCAGCCTCCTCGCCGCGCCGCCCCGCCCCCTCCGGGCCGCGCTCGCGCGGGGCGCCGCGTCCTCCCGCGAGAGGTCGCGCGGTGGGCGGGGCCGGGGCGGGACCGCTGGTTCCCCGCCTCCCTCTCGTGCCCCCTCCGCGCGCGCCGCACTTCCGCCCGCCCCGCCGGGCCCGCCACTCGCCTGCTGAGCCGGTTGCGGCCGCGGAAGCGCCGGGCCTCGTCGTCGTCGTCGTCGTTGTCGTCGTCGTCGTCCTCCTCCTCCTCCTCCTCTGCCGCCGCCGCCGCCGTCTCCTCGCCTCGGCCCCGCCGCCGCGGCCGACATGAGCTTCTTGTTGTGAGTAGCCGGGCCCCGCGCGCCGCTTTGTCCGGGAGGCGTTTCCCCTGCGCGCCCTCCCCCCAGCCCGGCGGCACCTCCCGCGACCCCCTCGCCCGCCCCCCACTGCCGCACGTTCTGCCTCAGTCTCCTGGGTGGCGAGCCCCGAGGAGAGGGCGTCGTGCCCCCTCCGTCACCCCTAGCAACCCCTCTTTGCCCTCCCGGGCGCGAGGGAGTGAAGTTGGGGTGACAAGTCGTGTTGGAGGCCGCCGGCGGGGGTCCGGCGAAGGCGGGATTTGAGGGAGGGGGGCCCCCTGCAGCGGGCCCGGCGGGCGCCGTCTCCCGCAGAGTGGGTAGGGGGGCTCCCTGCCCCTTCAGGCGAGTTCCAAATAGGGTCTGGGAGGCGCGCCCGGCGCTGAGCGGGTCCTTCCCTCACCCCCCCCCCCCACGGCCCCGGGAGTTGTCACGCTCATCATTTGTAAATGCCAGCTTGAGCGTCACTTTTCGGGCTGGTCGTTATGTCACTTACCTTTTTTTTTTTTTTTGGTGGCGGATGAGTTGGGGGATGGGGAACGCATTCGATCAGGGCCCGCCCGATGCTTTGAAAACAGGACCTCACCCCCCTTGGGCAAGGGTTACCTTGTGAGGCTTGGGTTTGCTCTGTGGTTAGAAAGCTTATTATACAAACTCGGGCATTGAAACCCCCCGCCCCCCAACACACACACCCACACACCCACACCCACCCACACACACCCACACACACCCACCCCCCTCTGCGGTGATGGAGAGAGTAGCTTTGAAATATATATATATGCATTTGTTTGGTGGAGGGGGCACACCCTGTGATGCTCAGGGGTTACTCCTGGCTCTGCACTCAGGAATTAACACCCGGCAGTGGTTGGGGTTCCATATGGGATGCCGGGGATCGAACCCAGAGCCGGCTGGAGGCGTGGCGAGCACTCTACCCATTACTAGGTCTCCAGCCCCTTAAGATAACTATTTTCTGTTCCGACGTGTTACCTCTCAGGAAGTTTTTTAGTCATTTCATTCACACCCGAGCCCACCAATTTAACCGAGTCCACATTTTGACATACTCAGTGTTGGAATACTAATCCTTTGCAGGGTGTCAAGGCAGGGCCGCCAGCCGGCATCCCTTGCTGAGGCTTCTGATATGCCCGGTGCCCACCTGCCAGATACTTCCTGACCCGGGGCTGCTCTCTTTTAGGCCAGACCCTTCTTCTGCCGTGGTTAGGTTGGCAGTGCGGCGAGGACTGGGCGGTTTTGACAGTCTCTGCTTTCTCTGCTTCCTATTTTAGTTAGAAGTCACATATCCAGGCATCTCAGCTTGAAGCTTCTCATGCTGAGGATGTTTTGCAGTGTTGATGCTTTATTTCTTCAAGAATTTCAAAGCTATATCCTTGAAATAGCAGCACAGATGATGTCCAGGGGCTGCTGCTAATGGGCTTGGTGGGTCTCTTTGAACACAAACTCAGTTACTTGCAGCACTGCAGGACCATATTTAGAAACTAGGGGAGGGAGAAGGTTTTGGTGGTATTTCCTAAGCAAAACCTCTATAGGATTCTATTTTTACTTGACTGTTGAATACAGAAATTAATAATGAGTAAATAAATTAATAATAAAGCATATTATCTAAAGAAAAATCTTACCAAAGCTAATGTGTATAGTATATTAGTGGGTTTGAACAGTTTGGGACATGATTTTTCAATCAGGCTGTATGTAGCAGTTATTGTAGTCTCATATTTATCCTGTGTGTTTGACAGTCTAAAAAAGTCACAGCATTTTTGGTTTTGGTAATCCTGTCCTTCAGTAGTTTAAAATGTGAAGGAAGACTGCGTAGAAATGATTATTAGAAGGGAAAGGACAAGTTTTGGTTATTTTATCTATTTGATATTTGATAGTTTCCTGTATTCATAACAGGTGAGCAGGAGAATAAGTATCAGTTTCGGATTTAAATATAAACATAGTCCCCTTCAGTTTTGGGAATTTAATTTGAAAGTTCACTAGGGGTATTTGGAGCTGAGGAAATAAGGGCAATGTGAGATAGGACGATGAAGACAATGAGTCATAACTACTGAAGGATGTAAGATAAGAGGAAAGACTTGATCAAAAATAATTTCATTGTACCAGGCACTGTACTGGGTATCATTTGTAAACACAACAGGCAAAAGCTCCAACATCAGTGGAGCTTACTATGATTTGGTAAGTGACCATAGACTATAAACATTGGTAAATTAACCGTAAACATGGTAAACCCACAGACAAAATGAGCAGGGTAAAGAAAGGTTTGGGGGTAGAGAGTCAGGTAGATGAGGTAATCTTCAGAGCATGGCCAGATTCTATGCTTTGTGTAGCGTCTTAACAGATGTTGAGAATAAATTTGCACTGCACCTGTGTATCTGGTTAGGACCTAACCTTGGTAGTGCTGCAAATGGGCCTTTCTATATCTTCAAATGAAGCTGAATTCCCAGATGGTGCCTAAAGAAACTTCACAGGAACGCAATTTAACTTTGTAGACTCAACCTTTGTAGACTCAAGTCTTTAAACATATTCGTAGCATCTGCTGTGTGCAAGGCTTTGTGAAAGTTGTGTGACTCAAGATGGCAGGCAGTTTATAGTCCTTCACATACTTGGGACCTGAGAGAGAAAGCAGTGGTTAAGGCACTTGCCTTTCCTCCGGCCACCCAGATTTAATCCCTAGCACCAGGAATGATACTTGCACACAGACCAGGAGTAAGCCCTGAGTATTCTTTCCTGTGACTCAAAACACAAAAAGGACAAAGAAAAGGGGATCAGAGAGCTAGTACAGTGGTCAGGTGCTTACTTTGCATGCTGCTGACCCAGTTGATTCCTGGCACTGCACAGGACTCCCAGCACTGCCAGCAGTGATCCCTGCGGACAGAGCCAGGAATAAGGCTTGGGCGCAACTAGGTGTGGCCCAGACCACCCCTCCCCCTTCATGTTCTGGAAGGAAGGTTTCTTAAAGAGAGGGATACTCTTCAATGGGACATGAACAAGATATCTCTAAAAGGCTAAGGGAAAGGGGAGATTTCCATCAGAAGAAATAGGGAAGCATGAAATTGCTTGTGGTTGTGTCCCTGGGGGCGCTCGGGGTCCATATGGGGTGCCGGGGATCAAACCCAAGTTGGCCATGTGCAAGGCAAGTGCCCTGCCTTCTTGTACTGTCACTCGATCCCCTAGTGATTGTCCATTTTGAGGCTTACTAGTAGACTGTAGAATTTTGGAGCTAGATGAAATCTCTCAGTGGCAAAAATTCACTGATTTCTTTTTGCCAGCTTGGTCTTTAGATTCTTGGACTAATAATTGGCCTGGGTATTCAGATAAGCCTTTTAGAAGTTTTCATTTTTTTTCTGACATGGTATGAGTAAGGGGGAATTCAGGGAAGTTTGGGATTGAAGTGTATTGTTAATGAGCAGACAAAAAGTGTGTTGAGTGCCTTTATGTTTATATAATTACAGACCTCTGATGGAATGCCACGGAAACATAGGAAAAGGCCAAGAGAGTAATTTCCTTATAATGTAAGGCTGCTTAATTGAAACATAGAACAAATAGAGTTCAGCTTTAAAATAGATGTCTGTAAGGAAGGTGGGTTAGGGTGTGGATGAATATAAATCAGATCTATTTTGGTATGGAAGACACTAAAAGATAGCCTGGGAAAGCATGGAAGGAAGGAAGGAAGAAAGGAAGGATTTGTTGAATTTTATTCTAGATTCTTTCCGTTTGTCTCTTTTCAAAAAGCATTGCAGTTTATGAAAGGTTTTTAACTTTTTTTTTTTTGCTTTTTGGGTCACACCCGGTGATGCACAGGGGTTACTCCTGGCTCTGCACTCAGGAGTCACTCCTGGCAGTGCTCAGGGGACCACATGGGATGCTGGGAATTGAACCCAGGTTGGTTGCGTGCAAGGCAAACACCCTACCTGCTGTGTTACCTCTCCAGCCCCAAGGGTTTTAACTTTTTTATGTGTCACTTTATCTCCTTGTCCTACTTCTGTTTATTCTTCCTCCTTTGTCCTTTCCCCTGCCCCCCCAAAAAATAAACCCTAAGCATTTTTAATTAAATAATTTTAGTGCCTCAGCATCCTCACCTTAGGATTATTATTTTTTTGCAAGGTAGTTTTTATTGAACAAAGTGGCTTAAAAAGATGTGAGAGGAGAGAAAGAGGGGCATGTGTGTTCAAGAGAGAACACAGCCTTCTCGAGTGGAAATAGGCAAGCAAAGAACAGGCAAGAAGTGAGATACATGAGTTCAAGGGAGAACAGAAGCTTGATGAGCAAGCCAAAAGTTAACTATTGCAAAAAGCACATTATGTGCTTTATTCTCTATCATTTAACATAAAACCATCTTTCCTGGGGGCACATGCCATGCTGTGCTCAGGGCTTACTTCTGGCTCTGCCCTCAGGGACCCCTCCTGAATATGTGCTGCCAGGAATTGAACCTAGCTCAGCCGTGTGCAAGGTAAAACACCGTACCTGCTGTACTAGCTCAGCGGCCCTAAAAACATCTTTTATAGTGGTTTAATTATAAATCACTATAAAATTTATTTGCAGAGAGATTTTAAAATTTAACTTAGAAAATTTCCTGATTCTTAGAAAACTTGTAAAGAATAGCACAAGATGTTGGGTTAGAGAGATTGTACGGTGGATAAGGCTCTTACCTTGCACGTAGCTAAACTGGGTTTGAGCTGAGTTGATCCCTGGTAATAAGCTACCTTGAGCCCTGCTAGGAGGAATCCATGAACTCAGAGCCAGGAGTAAACCCTGAGCACAGACCGATGTGGCACCAAAACCGAAGAAAGAAAGGAATAAGAGAGTAGCACCGGGAATTCTCACGTATTCCTATCCATAGACCTCTTTTTAAAAGTTTTCATCAGTTACTCCTGACATCCTCCTAAAGTTTCCAGTTATAAATAATGTATATATCCAGTTTTATGTCTGTAGTTATCCAGAATGCCTCCTCAGTTTTTCCCTTTGCTCTCAGAATCTTATATTTTTACAGATTGCAGGCAGGT